>JAIPRK010000706.1:0-145780 GCA_025469195.1 Chaitophorus viminalis
CTTCAACGACTGTCCATCGTTAAACATACCTGGGTTCACATATCCAGTCGAGGAAGTCTACCTTGAAGATATATACACATTAAATGGGTTTGTATAACTACCTACTTTTTTGATTATTTTTATTGTTATTTAATATTTGACATTTTTCTAATATTATTTTCAAACAGTTTCAGTTATTTTCCTAAGCTAAGACCCCGCGAATCAAAACCTGGCGATCCTTTTCTTGAATTTGTAGTGCCCTATGTTAAGTAAGTATAATAATAGTATTTTATAATAATATTAAAAGTATTTTTCTATGTACAGATAATACAATTTTGTTTGATAATTTATTAATAAACTTTTTGTAGAGAAATTAGAACATCGAAAAGATATAATAATGATATATTAGGCATGTTGGAAAATCCAGCATCTGAGGATACAGATTGTAAATTGATTTTTGAGCTTATCAGTTATATTTGCAAAAATAAAGGTGATGGAGCAATACTTGTGTTCCTCTCTGGATGGGAACTAATAACAAAACTTACAACGATTTTAAAAGACAAAGGCTTTGGAGATAAATGTAATATTTGATAATAAATACTATAGTTTAATAGATATATCCAAATAAACAGGGCTTAAAACCTAACATTATTTCAGATTCAGTTTTCAATTGTTTCTATTCTTAAAATATTAAGTACATCATTTTTATGAAAACTATTGTTTTCCCTTTATATTCAATAACAATCACTGGATTAAAGCCTTGATTTTACGAATTGTAAAATTAATATTATGAAATATTTTTACATTTTATTAAGTACCTATGTAATCAACTTTTATCCATATCACTGTTCACTCTTTCTCTACGTAATATCGAATGTTTAATCATTTAAATAAATAAATAAATACATAAATGTTAAACATATAATTTTCTAATGCATTTTTGTATATTGTTTTTTAGCTCGCTATTTAGTTATCCCACTTCATTCTATGTTGCCGACGGTCTCTCAAAAATTTGTTTTCGAAGAACCTCCGAAAGGTAAACTAAAATAATTTTATTTATTATAACTACAAGTTATCTAATATTCGTTTTTCAGGTGTTCGTAAGATAGTACTGTCTACAAACATTGCGGAGACCTCGGTCACTATTGATGATGTTGTATATGTTATCAACAACGGGCGTATGAAACTGAAAGGTTTTGACGCGGACGATAATATTGGGACACTTACAGAGGAATGGGTGAGCTTAGCCAATGCTAGACAACGGCGGGGGAGGGCCGGTCGCGTGAGGCCTGGTGTGTGTTACAACTTATACACAAAGGGTCGTGAACAATCATTCAACGATTACGTGCAACCGGAGATGTTAAGAACAAGCTTGGAAGGTGTCATACTACAAGCTAAAATGTTGCAAGTCGGTATGATAACTCCGTTTTTCGCGAAACTGATGAATCCACCCCAAATGAAATCTATCGAAGTGTCTTTAAAAGTATGTTTTATTGTTTCAGTGTATTTTACGGTACCTAATTTTATTGAAAATCGTGTTCTAATAAATGTGTTTGATTTCTAGCTATTAACCGATCTAAATGCAATAGACGAGAGAGAGAACCTTACTCCATTGGGATTGCATCTAGCGAAATTACCTATGAATCCTCTCGTCGGCAAAATGATTATCATAGGTGTCATGTTCAGGTGCTTAGACACCATACTAACGATCGCAGCCAATTTGACTTTCAAAGATCCGTTTGTAATGCCGGTAAGTCGTGAATTTATCCCTTTTATTTTTTTATATTATTTCGTATACCATAGCTAAATAATTTTGAATGTTACAGAAAAATGAAGAATCGCAAAGTCGTTGTCGGGAAATGAAAAATCAAATGGACGAAGATCACCGTAGTGATCTTTTCATAGTTGTCAAAGCAGTAAATGGATATTTACATGCCAAACGAAACGGTAGGGTTTCTGAATATTGCCAAGAAAATTTTCTAATGCCCAATACTATGGAAATGCTTCAAGATTTGAAATCGCAGTATGCGAAATATTTACAAAATCTTGGATTTATAACCACTTTAGACTACACACATAAGGATTATAATACAAATTCAAGCAACATTAAGCTTATAAAATGTGTTCTTGTAGCTGCGTTGTGTCCAAATATTGCCGTTGGAAAGTAAGAGAGTTGTTTTTATACTTAAAATATTGATTAGTTATAAGAAGTTGATTGATTATTATTATTATTATTTAGAACTGAAATTAGACCTGGCGAATTCACCGAATTTGTTACTGCCGAAGACGGAAATGTCTCCATACATCCAAAATCGGTCAACTCAATATACAATCACTATAATAGTCCTCTAATACTTTACCACTCAAAACTTAGGACAAAATCAATTAATTTGCTTGATACTACTATGGTTTATCCGTTACCAGTAGTTCTGTTTGCAAAAAGCTTTCATACCGACGAAAAAACGAATCATGATACTTCGTTTAGTCTTAATTCTGAAGTTAATTTTACATGTCCAACTGAAACAGCAAATCTTCTTAAGGTAATTATTATTATTAATATACAATTCCACAAGCTTAAAAATTATAAATTTAACTATAAATTTCCGAGTAATAAAGTTATAGGATACAGTTATTTCAAAGTATAACGTCGCTTTAAATCTTTAAAATGTATTTTTAGTACGAATAGTATAATAATATATATAAATTTAATTTTGGTAATTTTTATTTAGTATAAAATAATTATGAAATTTAATCCAAAAAAACATTTCTAACATACTAAATATTTTGATGTAACCTATTACAATAGTATTTTCCAAATTATTAATAAAATAAAATTAATCGTCTGGTGTGTAATTTTTAGCAAGTAAGAAAAATATTGAGATGGGCAGTTGAGCATTTAATGTCTCATCCTAATGAAATAAGTTTGAATTCAAATTCGGCAATCGCAAAAGCACTAAAGTAAATATTAAATTAATAATGCTTGTAATAAAAAAATGTATAGGTTTTAACTACTAAGCCTTACAATTCTCTGACCTCTAGTCGACTTTAGCTATTTTGCTGGCAACTTTCATCAATTTATGTTATATATTTTATTTTACTTTTGTTTTTGTTATTTCTTATAATAATAATATCTTATATGTAATATTGAAATTTTTTAATTGTTATTTTGATAATTGTTAATTATTAATGTTTTTTTTTCAGGCTTGTTGTAGACATTGTATCTGAAGAAGATTTTTCATCCTTTTATTACATTCAAATTGAAAATCAAATTTAAATTTATACTTACCACAAAATATTATTATATTATTATTTTGTTAATAATTTAATACTTACATTTTGTTTTTATATTGTTAATTTTCATTTTTTTTTGTATATTTTCCTTTTTTATACTAATAATTTAATACTTACATTTTGTTTTTAAATTGTTATTTTTTTTATTTTTTTTGTATTTTTTCCTTTTTATTATAAAGTTTTCATGACTACATTTAATGTTGTAGAATATATTTCTTATTATTGTAATTTATTTGATTAATTATTTAACAAACAGTCATGATTAACACTCCTATTTAATAATACAGTAAACCCTCTAAATACCGGACACTCTCGGTCGTCTTAATTTTGTCTGTTATTTAGAGGTGTCCGCTATTCAGAGGGAGAAATTAATAACTATGTACAATATTATTTATATATGCAATATGTATAATAATGATATATGTACATTATTTTTATTATTTTAATACAAATATTTATTATACATATTATTATGTATTATTTAAAGTTATGATATTATTATGTAAGTAAAAATTAATGAAAATGTAAACAAAAATTAACATTTATTGAAAAAATCAGTTACTTTAGCTCGTTTAAGACCTTTATGCATAGTCATTTCATGTATCAAGGCATTTTCTAATTCGACTGCGTTGGAGAACAGTGAAGTGTTCTGTATATAGATAGAAGAAATGTATTTGCGCTCATCCTTTACTGTTGCCAGTACCTCCCGTAGACTTCCTATTTGTGAAGTTGGATCTTTTTCTTGATCTTGGGTCTCGTCTTTTTCTTCATCACTTTCTACTTCATTTGGTTTGGACATATTCGTATTATCGTTTATATCGGTGTCGTAAGTCTCTACACAATCGTCTAGTGATATGTATTCATTATCCGTAATGTTATTGTCAATCAGCTTAACGAGATTACCAAGTTCTTCAGTTGGCGTAAGTTTGTCATCAACATCAGTAACATTGATACCACGGTGCCTAAATCCGGACCGCAAAAAACATTTCTTCACTGTCTTAGGTTGAACGTTTTTCGTAGCTGAAGACGTAGTTAGATAGATATTTATTGAGGCATTCCACGATTATTCAACATTTACGATAAAAATCGTCAAAATCAAAAATTAAATTGCCATAAAAGTGTCCGTAATTTAGAGGTTTTCCTATATAAAAGTGGTGAAAATGTCCACGTTCCCATAAAAAAGTCCGCTATTGAGGTTTCACTGTATTATGTTATTAAAACAGTGAATATGTATTTGTTTTAAGCCAATTTGAGATGAATGGATCACGTACTTAACTATAATACGTATAAGCAACGTTGATGGACCTGAATTCAATAACTGTCAGTATAATTATATAACATACTAATTTTGATATTATGTGATGAAAAAAAAAGAAAATGAAATCACACATTTTGTTAATAAACGCAGTTTCATGTTTTACATAGTATATGATATTTATCTATGAAATTCGATAATTATTTTTTTTTAGCATTTTTTCGTAGAAAATAGTAAATACACGTAGGTACATTATACTAATAATAATAGGTAGGTACCTGCAATCTGCATACACGGTGTATGAAACACCTCATACTCGTATATAGTTAGCTGTATATATCTTTTATATCTTTATTGTATACTTATAACAGTTATAACACATACTTTATGATTTTTCTTATTATATTCATTTATAAAGTAATAGTTTATGTAATAATATGTATTTTGTTCTTTTGTATACTAAACTTTTTTTTCTCTTAAAATTTCTGTACACTTATTTTAAACTGTAATAGAACCTACGTCCATGTATTGAATAAATACATAAATAAATATACTATAATATTATGTTGAGTAAACTTATAAAATTAGTAAAATGAATAGTATATATAATATATTATGAATACTTCAATTATGGCTATATGTATTATAATTTATAAATATTTCAAATGTGTGATATACTGACACAAGAGCTCAAAAATCTTAACGGCCAAGGGAACGATCGCCCAGTCCACCCCTGGCTGAACCTAATAATTCATATTTATTTACCGATATATCTGTTTTATTCGCGTGAAATTACATATCGATGATGTACGTACCTTTAGGTATTAAGGCTTTTGACGTTTTTGTGTTTTCGGAAAAAATTTTATACGAACGCGGAACCATGATGATAGTAGGTATTTGTATTTGGTATTAGGTATTAGGTAATATATTGAAATGTGCACAGTTTTTTGCCAAATTATTATTATTGTTGCATTATTTTATTTTTCGTCCAAAATCGACATCATTATACCTCAACATATAGTCTGTAAGTAGGTACAGAGTATTCTTGTTCGGGTTACGTTTTTCACATGGACGTACTCGTAAGTCGTATTTGTTGGCAATGTACGTTCATGTTGCTCATCACGAATAGGTAATAGGTTGGACGAGTTATAGAGCTATACTAGGCACAGGTTGTCGGTATGTAGACATCATACTATTTGGTGTTTAATAGCCGTGACAAAACACAAAAAAAAAAAAAAGAGTGTAATATGCGTTGCGACGGCAATTATTCTTTTCGAATTAATTGTAACAAAATAACGGCTTGCGAGCACTTACAGTTATGTCAATTATTATGACTCGAATTAAGACATTATAAGTGCACAATATATTGTATTATTATAATGACATCTCACCATCTCAACCTTATCAGTAAAATCCCATCGGAACGCTAGTAACATTGTCTAGTTAGGGTAGGATTGGTAGGAAGTGGTGGATTTACGGAGAGGGGTCCTGGGATCCTGGACCCCCCCAGACGCCGATATAATCTTATATATATATATTTAGTTTTATCATAATGACAATGACCCACGGACTATGCGTTAGAAATACTTATCATTTTTAAGGACTCCCCCCATGAAAATGTTAAAAACCCGCTACTGAAGGTAGGTAAGCGCTACTCAGAGAAGAGTTCGCGAACTATTTGTTTCCTTGTTTCCCACCGATTGATGATTCGGAATTTCAAATCAGGTAGGTACCTAAGTAAAACTGTCAGCCGTGAATTATGTATATTGATTACTTATGTTGACACTGCGGTATTATATTGTAAACAGTGTGAACCAGAAGCGGTTCGACATTTTTCAGTTGGTGATTCAAAAATAGGTTTTACCATCCACGAAAAAAATTACAATAATAAAATGTTATTATTAAAACACTATTTTCATCATTATTAATATACAGGTAGAAAGTAAATCATTTATTATGTAAAGCTATTTGAACAAAATATATTTTTCAGGAAGCATTTGGTTTATAATCGGTTTACTACCTATAATTATTACCTAATACTTGTTTTCTTTAATATAAAAATCGTCATATTAATATGTTTTATAATTTTAATTTGTATTTATATTAATAATTATTGCATTATAATAACTATTTCTATTACAGAAGTAGGTACCTACTACAAAATATTAGTTTTTACTATCGGTCACCAATGGTCACCATAGATTAGATTTTAAACTAGTACTAACTTCTAACTGGTACCTTTTAAGTAGTAACTACCTACTGATCTGTGCTTACTATGTCAATGATCTTTAAATAATTACTTTTGTATTATTATTTTATTTTGCAGACTTGCGTATATCAAATTCAAATAATTACCCCAACTTAAAGTTTAAGCTTTAGTTTTAAACATATACCAGCTATGGTTCAAAATGTATTAAAAATCAATTAAAATATATTTTAGGCACACAACCAGGATACGTATCATCTTAAATGTATAGGCTCTGAATTTCAAAAATCACCATTATCTTGATCCAGATCTACTCCTGGTACCTACACCATTTTTTTATTTGTTACATTTTGTAGTAGTAACATACAATTTAAAATCAGAAACGAAATTTTAACTTTTTATATAAAATATCAATAGGTACCTATATAATTTCAGGTATTTTAAATTCAAAGCTTAGAACTACGCTAGGTATAGTATTTATTATTTAACACCAATAACATTTTGATATGCACACAAAATGTTATGTTTATAAATATAATATAAAGTATAATTTTAAAATTTACAATGTATATTATTTTATGTGCTTATACAGTGTGATCATGCTAATAGGAATGCCTTTGGATTGTTTTTGGGAGGTGCAGAGTACCAAAGTGAACCTTTTATGATGAATTTCAGATTTTTTAACCTTTCTGTAATTTCATTTTTTTTTTTTTTTTAAGTTTTAAAGATTACAATCATTTTTACAACATCACGAGGAAATGAATTTTGCATAAACTCAAATTTTGACTTACTCAAACTGGGTCAATTTTGAAATTCAAAAAAAACTTGTTACACAATAAT
Organism: Chaitophorus viminalis; assembly: GCA_025469195.1. Taxonomy (NCBI): domain Eukaryota; kingdom Metazoa; phylum Arthropoda; class Insecta; order Hemiptera; family Aphididae; genus Chaitophorus; species Chaitophorus viminalis. The sequence continues at coordinate 7,572 of JAIPRK010000706.1, forward strand.
TATTTAAAAACAATAATCTATCCGAATATGTAGAAAAAAATAGTCAAGCTACTTAAAAAATATAAATTGTACTGTGCATGCACACATAGAAAGGTTAAGACATTTGAAATTCATCAAAAAATGTCCATTTTGGTACTCTCTTACATCCCAAAAACAATCAAAAGACATCCAGCTGAGATATCTAGAGTTTCTTATTAGCGTGATGGCGTGATCACACTGATAATTTAATTATATTAATAAACAACAATAATAATGATAAAAACAACACAACATAAAGAGTCAGCAAAAAATTAAACAAAAATACAATTTATACGCTTAAACATGAAGTCAGTACAGTTAAAAAAAAAAAAAACAATAATTACAGTAAAAAAACTTAACTACAAACGGTTTGTAAAACTAGGTATATATTATTATAATCAATTATCATAATTATAATTGGGAACATATATTTTAGAACACACGCAGGCGGATCGTAGAATTCAATTTGTCATGGCCGTTAACCCTACAAATTGCGAACACACAATGGGTGACGACGACGAGACTTGAATTTCTAATAGTTGGTGTCAGAGATATTCTTCAGGTCGGTCAGGATGATTTTGTTTGCCCAGCGTCGGGCTTTGAACTCATCCGGTCCCAAGTAGCGTTCTATGATTTTTTTCTGCAACAGAAGAACATAGCAAGGATTAGAACAAGAAGATTATAGTTAACTGTTATAGCTATAGAACAAGACATGACGTGGTCATCATCATTGTCAACTCAGCCGTCCAACGCATCGGCGAGAGTCATAAACGTTCTCGGCGACAGTCATTATCCTTCGTCGTACATAGGACGTGCGCATAACAATGTTATAAGGTGAGTAATATCATGTAACTATTAATATACAAGATATACGCATGTTGAAATGGGTATGATATGCGGGTAGCTGGTGTGATGAATTTACCTATGTATGTGTGGAGACGTGGGAGACCGAGGACATGTGGAAGTGGAGCATTAGGGGTGATCTGGACGATTATAATAATTGCAACGGAGGCGAATATGAACTGAGAAGAGGCGATAATATACATGATATATCTTGGTAAAACATTTGATTTTTTAACAGTAGTAGGTTTGAATAAGTACACGTAATACATACATAATAATTAATAATAGGTACCTTATGATAACATAACAATATTCAATTATACTGTTTTAAAAATAAATGTTATACAGGAAACAAAATCAAAGTTCGCGAAGATCAACCACGACGTCGTCTGCATTAGCGTTGCTGGCATTTTTATTTTTTTTAAACGTATTACAGGTAAATATTATTTTCATCATTTATTATATGGTTTATATGGTGGAGATTGGAATTTTTCGGTCACCAGACCAGTGGCGTATTCTCAATTTTTTTATGGTGGAGGGTATCTCCAAAAAGTTTATAATTAATACATTCAGTATTATTAGAATATAATCATATTATAATCATGAATACACTTAACACATAATATAAATTAATGTTATTTTTCGCTGTACCAAAGAAGCATATTATTTTAATCTTAATATTTTTTGTACTTTTTTTACTGTAGGTATAATAATCGTTTTTTTTAATCCTGGGAGGGAGGAGTGTCGAGACCCGGAAACCATCCTGAAAATACACCACTGCATGCAGATCATTAGTGTATGATTTTAGAGCTAAAATACTTTATACAAAATTAAGATAAAAAAATAAAATAGTATTTATAAAAAAGTCTATCTGTGTCATTATTTTAAATACAAAGATACCATTAACAATAATTTACACTTTTAATTTATAATATATAAATTGCAATAATAAAAATATACACAGAAAAAATTGGTAATGTGTTCTCAAATATAATGTTTACTTTAATCTTAAACATGCATTGTAGAATGAAAAGTACAAACATAGATTTCATGGGCTAGCTTAATATTTCTGAGCAGAAAGGGAATGTAATTATTTTACCAGAATGTGTTTATTTTTCTGGATGAAGTTTTATTTATATGAATTTTTTTTTCATAAAAGTTAGTTTAACCAAACTGATTACATAATAATTAAGTACTCGTAGCTTATACTAATGTGAATGTTAATGTGAGCTATCTTTAAACATAAAGGCTGATCCACCATCCTCCTATACTCAAAATTGTTTTAGATTTCAAATTTGTAAGAATAATTCACTTCTTTGCATCTCAACATTTTGTTAAGTTTCATGTGAATAGAATTGATATTACAATTCTAGGAGTAATGAATATAATATATATTTTTTTTTCAGAGATCATTGGATGATAACAAACAAGGACCAATAGTGATGACGCGCACAACAACAAAACTCGCGGTACCGCGCAATGATGTAACCGAAAATAAACAAGTTATAACTTCAACTCGTGATAATATTTATATAACAAAGAATGAAAACATTTTTAATAAATACCTAAAATTAAATTAATATTGTTGTAACAGAATAACATTATGCATACTTACTCATGTTGGTTTAAGGTGATTAAATTTAATCCGTTGTTCAGTTTCTTCATTTCTTTATTTTATAATATAATTAAAATGAATATAATATTAAATATGTAACATAATTTTTTTATACATTATACACTAGTTTATTTAGTAAAAGTATTTTAACAATAGTACACAAGAGAAAGAAAATATATATATACATTATACTTGTAAAAATAATTTTGCCTAAATGTTATGGCTATAAACCATACTGAAAAGGTCAAATATATTTAGTTTGTGTCAGCTTGCTTTCACCTTGATCACGACCTAACATGCGATCCCAATCAGTTTGCCCAACTACAAAACCTATCGCACGCATTTTTTCTTGTTCACGTCGTTCTTCCATATCAGCCCAACGAACCTGTAAAAAATAAATGCAAGATTAATAAATGTTACAATATTTTTCTTAACAATATATAATTTTTATTTTCGTATATTAATAGTAATTAATTTGGTATCTATATTTTGAAGTTTTTCATACTGAATATTTTTTCTTGTGGTACTTAATAGTTTTTATAGATTAAACCTAACCATGTTACTTTCAACATAAAATTATAATCTATTATTGATTATTAAAATATTTGGGAATTTTCGTGATTTTTGTTGCTAAAATGTAATGTTCAAACGCTTATACAATATTTTTCTGAAATTTTACTCAATTTTTTTATTTTATCAACTAGTAATATATTTATATATAAAAAAAAAGAACTGGGCAAAGAATCGCACTGCTGTACAATTGAGGATGGAATGGACTTCGTTTAAAAGATAGATCATTAATCATTATAATGGATGTATTCAATTTGAATGCAATAATAGGTATTATTTTATACGAAAAAAGATTTTCAATGGAAATGATTTTACAGTTTATATAATGTAAATTAAACAGTAAAATTGAATATTTGAAATACTAATAAATAGCTCAAAATTTAGTAAATATTTTGAAAACAAATTCATTCAAGAACATGTCAAACCAATAGGTAAATTTTCAAGTTTCTATGACTAACAAATATTTAAAATCATTTGAGGATGAATTGTTATTTTACGTAATTTCATAAAAATTTAGATTTCATTTATAAAAATTTTTTCTGTAAGCCCATTAGTTTTTTTTATAGTTATTTGAAGAAAACCTATATGGATAACCTTGTGTTAAAATTTTAAATCCTAAGTATAAAAATCAAAAATTTTATGAATTTTCAACTACAAAATAATTTACAAATTATTGTAATTTTGACATACTCCGTAAACATTTGAACTTTAGAGACTTATATAAAAAAATTGAGACTAACAATTTTTCTAATACAATAGGCACAAATTATAGTAAATTTTCTAATCAATTTTCAAAAGTTTTTGGGTAGTCGAATGTTTTGTTGATATTTCAAAAAAAAAAAAAATTGTTAGAAAAATCAAAAATTTCTATTGTCTATAAATTGATCAAAAAATTAAAAGCAAAATCTTAACCTAAAACAGACGAGTTTAATATAAAAATTTGGTGAAAATTTCAAGTGCTTGCAGTTTTTGTTTTTGAGTTAGCAAAAAATAAAAAAATTTATTTTGTCAAAAATTTGTTTTTCGTTGTTTTTTGGGGTTTTTTCCCAATGCTTTTGAAACCTATTGAAAATTTTTAACTTTTGACAATTCTAAGTACCAACAAGATTCACTTTCCTTTCAAAACAGTTGTCATATAAGAAAATCATAGTATTTTTACAATTGCAAGACATGTCGTTATACACCCACACACAAAAAGAAACACATCATTGTAAAATCAAAACTTCATTCATTCATTATCACTCTGTTCAGAATCTAAAAGAGTATTCAGGGGCAATATCAACATTTATTTTTCGAACATCTTTTTTCAGTTTTTGTTTAATTAAATTTTGATAATATAGTCAAAATATCAACAAATTTTTTGGAACAATTAAAACTTATAATTTAAAATTGCATATGAAAAGAATAAAATAATTAGAATATTCTTCTTTTCATGTTATAGTTTCAAGATTATGCAAATAAAAATTATAATGTATTGCATAATTTGGTGAAAGTTTATCATAGGCGCAAATAGAGTTGTATTTATAATTATTTATTCATATAGACTCAATGGCCTTATTATCTTTTATAAAAAATTTCCTACACTCCTTTTGCCATGGACACAAAATATTACAACTATTGATAAAATAATATTTATTTTCAATATTATTACATATTATATTATTTAATATATGTATATTTATTATTAATTAATATGTCACTAAAATACTATTAAATTGATTTTCATGTTGGAGTAGACCAAACTGTGCAATACTGCACATAATGTGCCATTTTCAATAATTAACCCTAAACTACTAAAATGTTGTATGTAGGTATTACATTTTTAAAATGTTTAAAAAAAAAAATTGAAGTTTTTTACAATTATAGAGAACAGTCTATAGCAACAATTATATATGAGTATATTTGGAGGGAAGGGACTTAGATTCAATCAGAGGGGACTAATCATTCTCCCCCCCCCCTAATTCCTTATTTGCATCCATGACGTGTATACACAATATATATTTACTATAAAGAGATAAATTAATATCCATTAATACTGGTCTAAGAAGAATTATGGTTTTCTCATTCCCAACCCTTGAAACATCAATATTTTAATTTTTCAAACTTTTCAATGTAATTTTAATTTATATTCATAATTCTGAAAGTGTTGGTTCAAATATTAACTATGATAAATAAAAATTCCAAACAAAATAACAGAGTACTAAGCAAAAAAATGTGTTCCTGTTTGAAAAACTTTAAGTTAATATTGCCATAGTCACTTCATAATAGGTAAAAGAAATGCACAAATTAGGCATTAAAAAGAATGAGCATGTTTAAAAAATTACCCAGATAAGAACATTCACCAGTTACACAGATAAGAAGAAATATACAATAAGATATCATTGTAATGATTTTACAGAAAAGGACATAAAAAACTAGGAAATAAACCAAAAAACGGTATTATACTGACCCTTTTTTTCCCATCTTTGATAACTACTTGTTGTTCACTTAAGGAGTAGTCATCTTCAGGTATTTGTAACCATTCTTTTATTGAACTTTCTGTTTTTTTCTTACACAGGCCATCTAATCTTTCTGTAATACATATAATATTTTAAGTATTTTTACCAAATGTTCAATAAATGTAAAGCATAATTTCAAAAAAATTAATAATGTATTTTTGATATTTAATATTATTATTAATAATAGTAAATACTTAAAAAAATAAAAATTAATATAAATTAAACATACTCATCTTTTCTTCTTGTGGAATAGTATCAGTCCATTTGCAAGATAATAATTTCATGACATCCTGTAGAAATATTAGCAACCAAAAAATAGAATAATAGAAATTGTATTTTCTGGTTTAGTTTAAATAAAATGCTATATTTTCAACAAAAATCGTTAAACATGTTACAAAAAAAAAAAAACCACAAATTTATTAACAATTGGGATATTTTATTCAAATAAGACACTCGGAACTCAAGTATCTATTATTCCCTTTCAAGTAATTTTTTTGCTTCATTAATTATAAAAAACTAGAGCACTGACACTTAATAATATCAAAAATATTATAATATACTTAAATAACATTTTTTACTTAGAAAATGCTTAAATTAATAAAATAATAATTACCTCTTCTTCAAAGTCGACATTTTTATTTTCTACAGAATTGCTGTTATCAATAGTTTCTTCGTCTTTATCCAATTCCATTTCAATATCAGATACATCCTCCATTTCAATCTAAATTAATTTAATTTTTAATCTTAGTTATTAATGATAAATAAAAATTCAATACTTCGCTTTTTGAAGTTGAATGGAGTAATGATTGTATATCCAACAATATCTGATCATCAGGGGTTTTAACCCAAGATTTCATTATACTATTAATATCATGTACTGTTCTATTATGAATATTACGTTTGATACACAAATTCACATCACATTCTAATTCAATTATGTAAACCTAAAAGTACAACAATAAAATAAAATTAAATAATTTACATTATTGCTTAAGTAGGAATACACAAATATTTAATTATATGGCACATAAAAATTATACATAAATAACACATTATTAAATAGAGAATAAATTGTATTAAACTATTCCCAATACATTTTGTTTAAGTTGTACTGTATACTTTTTTAAGTAATTTATACCATAACCAAAATAATACAATAATGAACTCACTGTAAATCCATTAACTCTAGAAATTTCTATAATGTCTTTATAATATGTCACTTTATTATTAATGGCATCAATTATATAAAATGAAAAGTAGTTTTCCAACATTTTTTTCTTAAATGCTTTTATAAAGGAAGTTCGGTACAAATTTTCAACTGCAGGATCATATTCGTATTCCATTACCTAAAAAATTACAAAATGAATAATCAAATTAAGATATTATTACTGTTTTTGTTATAATTAATAAGTACAGTTTGTATCTCTACTTCTAATACTACTTAAAAAACATCTCCAAACAATATTTCAAATGTTCTATAACGTTTACCTAATTAAGTGGTAAAAGTGAAAAAATATTAGTTGATTCTTATGAACATTAAGAACATGAAATAGCACATACATTTATAATTAATTTAGAAATAAAAATTATTATTTAATATACAAACATTACTTTGTACTTCCTACTAAACATACTTTTTATCTAATATAATAAAGATAATATTACCCTTTTTTCTACTTTTTTATTAGTTTCAGGATCAATTTCAGTTTTAGTTACTTCAGTCATAAAATAATCATCTAAAGATAAAATCCTTGGGGCTTGACCTCCCATTTCAACCTCTTTGTCCTAGTAGAAAATAATTAGTAATTTAAAGGTATTAGAATAATAAAATTATACTATACAAACTTTAATTAATTTTGCAACATAAGATTTTCCTGAGCCAGGTAACCCTCGAAGTATTATAACGATTTTGGATGGTCTATTAAGACGACCAGGTGGACATAATAATGTCTCAATGGTTAATAACTTTCGATTATATGGTTTTTCAACTTCATTATTTAAGGACATAATAGGTGGAGATGGTGCACACCTATCAATAACTTCATTTTTTGATTTTAGGATTTCTTCCTTCTCTTTATCATTATCATAATCATCATCAATAACTGTCATTGGTTCCATTATGGTAGAAGTTTTTTCTTCTTCAATTTCATTAGTTGTGTTATCAAGAATATTTTGATTTTTTTCATCCAATGAGACATCTAAAAATGATATAATTATTATTAAAATGTTTATTGTTTTCTTTTGTTATTATTTTTATGATTTTAAATATTAACTATTTTTGTATACCATTTAAATCAGTTGTTGGATTTTTGTTCATTGTTTTTCTGCTTAAATTTAAATCATAATTTTTATTTTCATAAAAACCTAAAACAAAAAAAAAAAAAAAACAAAAAATAATATTAATAAAATGTTTAATTTAAATAAAAATAGTGTTACACAACTAAGAAGTTATTTTATTGATATGGCACAAATACTAATTACTCATAGGAAACAATAATATTGTAATTAAAAGTTTTTAAAAACATAAATACAATGAAACCTGTATAAAAATAATACATAAAGATAATGATATTATGTATAATGTAAAGATATTGAGAAAGTGAAATGCATATGTTATTTTTTAATGTCATAAAAATTGAAAATATACCATTATTATTAGTAAATTTTATTAAAGGGAGATCTATGTTAATAGTAATTCTAAGTGTTAATTATCCTAAGCGTCTTAATTATATAATTATTAAATAATAAATGTAAATTTAAGTAGTTATTTGGATGATAGATACAATTAAAATGTATTTAAAGTATCAAAATATTGATAGAAAAAGTACTTACTATCTTTTACATCTTTGTCATTTAAATCTCTTGTTTGATTTGAATTTCTTCTACTAAAACCTGAAAATAATCAAAATTTTATTTATATTTATGTAAAATATCATATATATTTATATATATTCCAAATGTTAATATGTTTAATGTACAAACCTCTATCTTGCCAAGGTAATATGCGTTTACCCCCATGTTTATAATCATAAACTCTGATAGGAATTACAGTTTCTTTTGATAACCCTATAGTTTAATTATAATACAATTAATAAATACTAAGAATTAACATTCATTGCTTGGTAAAGATACTATATATACATATTTTACCTGGGATGACTTTTAAAGTAGGTAAATGACGATAGTCAAATATTTTTATTGGATCTATTGGCACAACTTCATCAAATGATTTCTTAATGACTTGAGGCTGATCTATGGTATGTTGGATTGGTTCATGAAGTTCTTCATTTTTGGTGTAGTTATTATCCCATTCCATATTGTTTGTTCTATTCATACTATAATTACTAAAATTACCTTTAGGTGATTCATAATTTCCTCTTGGGGTTAGTCCATAATTTCCTTTTTGTTGTGCATAGTTGTTTTTATCAAAATTAGGTTTATTAGAATAATCTTGATCAATGTTTTTTGAAAATTCTGCTTCTCTAGGAAATCCTTTATCCATACAATTATTGTTTTGAGGTTTATAACAGTCATTTTCATTATTTTTTGATGTATGCAAGTCACGTGGATAATTTTGATGATTATTTCTAGAGAATTGAGAGTTATTTCTAAGATATTCATTATCAGAATTTCTCATAGTTTGAGGTCCTCTTGATTGATTTAAAGGTCTTGCATAATCATCATTTAAGTTTCTTGTATCTTGTTGCCCTCTAGAATAATCATCATTAAAGTTTTTTGTATCTTGTTGCCCTCTAGAATAATCATCATTAAAATTTCTTATGCCCTGTTGCCCTCTAGAATAACTATTTTCATTATATACATTTCTCTGGTGTAAATTGTCTGAGAACTTGTCTTCATCATTTTGATCATCAAAAGGTTCAGAACTAAATTTTTTATGTGCTTCCATATATTCATTTTCTGGGTCATCTTCATCCTCAGCATTATTCCAGTTTCTTTCATACCTATAGAATCATAAAATAAATTTTTTTACAAATCATGTTTATCATATAAAACATTCAAATTAAAAGGTACCTATTTGATGCAACATTCTTATTTTCAGAGTAATTTCCAGGTTTATCTAAAATCATTAAAGATACATAATTACAAATAAATTTTTAAGTAAATACTATGTAATTTTAGTATATTTGAATACACTGGTTATGTCTGATACTAAATCTTTAAAATTTATAATATTATAAAAGAGCGGAATTCATTAAATTAAAAAATATTCATTGAATGTCCAATACAATTGCATCACGTAAAAAATAAAATAAAATAATTGATATAACAACTTGATTAATATTAAAATAAATCGTACAAATTGGTAGCTAGCATAAATATTTTTCTTAGACCATAATACTGGTATACTTATACCAATAAATACTATGGCTTAATTTAAAATATTGTAGGCAGTAATTACTAATTAAACATTTTTAAATATTATACAAGCCGACCCGTTACGACTTTGCTGGTGATTGGTTGTTTATTATGCCTTTGGACGATAATATGTTGAATTTTTTAATTTAAATTTTATCGTTTAATGTGATCGGCAAATAAATATAAAAAAACAGTTAAAGAAAATGTATTGAAATGTTGTCACAACACGGGAACATAAAAATATAATCCCCCTTCTCTCCCATCCCTCCAATAAAAAAAATTAAAAATCGGGTGATAAGGTGACATTCAAGAAAGTATTTGAAACAACTCTGTAAAAAATTTAAAAAAGATAAATCACAAAATGGGAATATAAAAAAGGCCTGTTTACAGAGGCCTCAATAATTAGCTTTGTTTATACATTTTTTAAGAATTTTATACTTATTTTTGATCAACCAAAGTAATAATAAAACCTTTAACAGACTATCAGGTATAACAGTAAAAAATTTCAGCCAAATCGGTTCAATAGTTTTCTCAGTTAGCACGATTGTAGAAAACCTCTTACAATTTTATATAGTAGTAGAGATTGTTTAATCTATAGTACTTGGATTATCTAAAAGTTGTATACTGTCACTATGATATATTGACAAAATAGCTAAAAACTAAAGAAAAAATAAACTTATTTATTATAAATAAATTTGTCTATTGTTAATTGACTGTTGTAAATAAGACTCAAATTTAAATAATCTTTCAAAAATATTATTAATACATTAAAAACCCCTTTTTATTAATATTTCTTTCCCTCTCATATTTATCTTTACAGAACAATTATTATAAAGAACAAGGAAAAAGAAAAATAACCAGTTACCAATACAATATGGGTAGAAATTTTATCATTGCTTATTGAAATTAACAGCAGGTAACATTTATAATTATAGATACAATTATTTAAATATATACGTTTTAAAATTTAATTCTTACCTAGAGAAACCGGTTTAACCAAATTCAAACTTAATAGAGAAGGTGGTTTTGAAGTAGTTGTATTCATCATAGATGGTGATTGATGTTGATAGGGAATGTTGCACTTTTCTACGGGTCTGTTGAAATTGTTAAAATTTGAATTGTTTGAATTAGGTTGGTTAAAACTACGAAAGTTACTAGATGACGGATTCAAATTTCTATTAAATGGCTGAACATCTGGAGGTTTATTGAAGGATGTACTATCATTTGATAATTTATTGTAAGATCCTTCCAATGGTTTTCTATAGTTCACACTAGGAGCATTTTGCATGTTATTATATGTTGTATTGGACAAATCTCCATCATATGGTGGTCTGGAACTGTTATCAACTTTTTGATCAAATTTAGATATTGGTGTGTTATTAAGATCTGGTGGTTTTTGATTATAATAAACCACAGGATTGTTATATTTAGACCAGCTACTAGAATTTTGATACATGAGAGTAGGCAATTGATTCATATTATCATGGGATATATTAACTTGATGAGGATTTATTGTTGCAGGGTTTGTAATAGTTTTGGGAAAATTAAAAGGTTTGTCATCCGGTGTTTGAATTGGTCCATTTTGATTTTGTGGAAGAATTTTTGATACATTTAAAAAACCTTGAGTAACATTTTCATTATTGCTAGCTAAGTCTAACCCAGGTATTTGATTTATTGAAGTTGATGGTACCATAGAATTATTATGCTATAAAAAAGTAAAAAATTAATAATATACTGACACATTCTATAAATAAAATAAAATATATTTAAAATATAATCATAATGGTGATTGAATAATTTTTTTTAATTAATGCATAATACCAGAAAATATTATCAACATTTAAATAATATTTAAACTAAAAATATAAGATTAGTTAAGTAATACTTATAAATGAAAATATAGTAGAAGACTACAATTGTTAATGCAAATTTGCAAAATAATTCTAGTCAAGAAATAAACATTATACTATGAATTAATTATAAATATTATACTTCTATTTTTGGTTAAATTTAGGATTTAAATAGTGTGCTGAATTGGTAACAGATAATATTGACAATGTAAAGATAAAACGAAGGTATGAATGTTAAGGAAATATTAATTACTTTATAATTTATTATTTAAGCATTATTTTATTATTTTAGCATTTTCAAACTATATATATACATTTAAAGATGTAATGTAAAATAGATATAATTTATAAAAATGAATATATCAATAATATAGTTACTAAATGCTTTAAAGTTGGAGGTGGTTCATTTGTTAACATAGAAACATTTGACATCATAGGATTGCAAGTGGATCTTTGTTGAGATTGTATTTTATTTTCTTCAACTTGAATAGTTTCTTTCTATTTTATAAAATATTTTTATTTTTATTTACACAAGATAAAGTTGCATTAATAATAATAATGTTCATGCAATACAAAACTAATAATAAATATTTTAATTAACATAACATTAACCTTTTTTTCAGCTATTTTCAATTCTCTTTTTTTCTTTAAAATTTCACACTTCTGCTTTAAATGATCACGCCAATTTAACCATTTTTTTTCATATTCAAGATATTGAACCTAATGAAAATATTATATAGTATGAATAATATATATGGATTGATGACAGAAAAAAATTAAATAATCTATATATATATATATATTTTTTTTTACTTTATCTGGATGATTTTTATTTTGTTCTTTCCATTTTAAAAATTGTTCTTCCCATGACTTAAATTGTTCTTCAAATAGTGCTTCAGTTTCTTCATTTAATTCAATTTCTTTTTTATTAGTAGTATCAACTTTTAACTTTTTTTCATTATTTTGAAATTCAGGTTCTAATAATCGTTTTATCCCAACTTCAGTTTTAGTAGTAATCTAATTACAAAAATGAATATTTTATAATTTTAGCAAATAGTTACTACAAAATTACTTACTTGTTGATGTTGATTGGTTAGTTGTGGAAGTGGTGGTCCTGTTGGTAAGTTGTAAGGATATTGTTGATTTTGAAATGGAATTGTAGGAGGCTGTGGAGGTTGTAATGATGGTTGACCTGGAGGCATAGGAGGTGCTGGTTGTGGTGTTGCAGCAGCAAATTGCCCAGTCTATACAAATAAAAATTATATTTTGAAATATTATTAATAATAAAATGTGTCAAGTTAAATGTGCCATAAATACTGAAGGGAGAAAACAGAATTAAATTAAAATGTTTATTCTTGATCAATTCCCTAGTTCAATTATCTTCACTCATTTTTAATCAATAAATTTGATGTTTAAGAATTTTCAGTTAAATTAAAATTATAACAAGAGAAGTATTAAAATAAAGAGCTATAAAATTTTAGAAAAAAAAAAAATTTTAATGGCTAATTGGTATATAAGTAGAAAATATAATTTAAATTATAAACCTGTTGTTGCCATTGCTGAAATTGTTGTTGCCATAGTTCCCACTGTTTCCATTCATGCCACTTTTGAACCATCTTCAATAACAAATTTAATAAAAACAATAAGTCATCTTTAAAATTTAAAAATTATCAAAATAAACTTACAGCTGGATCTATTGCATTTGGTTGAAGTGACTGAGGTAACTAAAAAACCATATAATATTGAATAATTATTAAATTCAATTACTAATAACAAGTACATAATAAAATACAAAATACCTATGTCTTCATAAAATTTATCCTTAATTTAAGAAACATAAAAATTAAATAATTATTTTAAATTTTAGTTTATATTTTTGTTGGTGATTACAATTTTGGTAAATAATAATTGTTTCAAATTTTTAGAGCAGAATTTATTTATTTTATGTTAAAAAAAAAGGTAAATGTTTAACAAAAATAAGTCATAAATTGTACTGAGCATGTTTAAGTTGCAAAATGTTTAATATATAGTTTTGTAGCTCAATTAATTATGAATCTATAAGTAATAGTTCTATAATACAATCTTTATGATTCTTGGTAAAGACTATTTCATCATAAGAAGTTATATTGAAAATCTATTTATAATGTAAACAAAAATATACTGAAATGAATTGTTTGAATGATTTTAGAATCTTAAAAATGTACAATATGTTCACTAGAGAATATATATTATATAAAAAAATATTTTGTTAAATTAATAAAAATGGGAGGTGAACAAAAATGTTAATACTGCAGGCTAATTTATAACAAAACTTTAAAACAATATCATGAAATTATAAGAATATGAACTTGTTGATTTTTATAAAAAAAAATTAATAATATAAATAAATTAATTAATATTAAAAATAAAAGTACAAAATGATAACAAACTTGAGTGTTTAAATGTACACAACTAAAATGTTAAATATTTTTAAATCACATATTCATAAACTATAATTACCTATAATGTAATAACAAGATACTCAATATGATAGTCTACGATCAGTATGATGTCAATGCAAAATTATAGAATATAATGTATTACACATTGTTAAGCAATACATAGGTATTGTTACAAAGTCAATAGTCTTATGAAACAAATAACAGTAATTACAATAAATCATGACAAAAATACTAGTAAATTTAAATTTAATATAGATCAAAGGTAGATGAAATGTAGAATGATTAAACAACATTGATTAATTTTTATCAATGAATTAAATTGATTATTAGGTAGTGAATACAACTGATATTGCATTTAATGTTACATTATTCTATAGATGGATTTACTTCTACTAACCATTATGATATGAATATAAAATGACGAGTAAAAGTATCGTTTACAAAAATAAAATAATGAATTACTCAATTAATTTCATACTCACAGACACATTTTGCATGGGATTCTGGGCAGCATAGAATGGAAAACGCGTATTGTTCTCAAAACTGTTAATCATCGGCTTGGAAGCCGGTGGTGGAACCGAAGTCGCCCAAGGATTTGGAAACATAGTAATACACCTATGGTATAAATAATATATTGATTAATCAAATACCTAAGTTTTACTATATTATAACGCTGTGTGGAAACTACTCACAATTATAACACACTATTCTGCAACGTAATATTTTAGAATTTTAGATTGAGAAATACATAAATCGAATGTTGGGATATTATTTATGTTTCTGTAATCGATGAGGTGTTATCTATGTAATTTCCATTATTTGATCGGCTTTAACTAGGAATTAAGATAATTTATATACAGCACTTGGTCGATAATAATTGAAGAGTAGAAGTATATCACAGAACTATTGACTAAAAATGAACGCGAAGTCGATGAGTACAGAATTGCGAAGACCAAAGACGCAAAGGAAAAACGTACCTTTCGTGTATATATTATTATAGAGCAATACTGCAGCAGTGTAGTGTATTGTGTTTGGGTTCGTTCAAAACTTCTAAACTGTAACCAGTCACCAGTGCCACCGGGTTGTTGTTATACCAGTGCACATGATAACAGATAAGAAACACATCAAGGTGATTCCATAGTTGGCGCTCAATATTTATGTATTAAAATGTACCCTGAATATAACCATCCGCCGTAACAGATGGAGTAGCTTTTGAATATTTAATGAACATTTCCGATGAAATGCGATAATCTATATTCACAATGTATCAATGCCCCAGTAAGAAATATTACTTAAGTATGTCAGTAAGCCAGTAAGTGTATATTCATGCTATGATAATATTATGAACAAGGTGTTTATATTAAACTATACTTCATAATTTTATATATTAAATATAATTATCTGATAATAATCATTATAATAATAATGTTTTTTAAAAAAATAATTTAAATAACATGAAACATTCCTTAAATAAATATATGAATAAATAGATTTTTTACAAGTCTTTGAAGTTCAAATATTTATATAGTATTACAGTAAAATTTAAATATAATTAAATATAATTTAAATATAATATACTAAAATATTCTAGATTGACAAATCATCCATGTTTTTTTATTTTGCTCTAACTCAATAACGAAAGCCGCAGATACTTGAAAATGTTTACCAGATGTTTATATTAGCGTTTTCTATGTATGGTTATGTATTTTGACTTTTTTTTGACCTATTTATAGACAGTTGAAATTTTCGGCTTTTCTAGGTAGGTATTTATTTTTGAAAAAAATCTTGAAAATGTAAAACAAGGTTTATTATAAATTATTTTTATCGCAGTTAAAAAAAAAATCAAAAATTGTTGACCACAAATTTTTTTGTTAGCAATTTTCTATGAAATATGTCAAAATCGCGTTAATTTGCACAATATTTTGTAGTTGAAAATTCATAAAGTTTTTTGTATCTATACTTAAAGCTCGAAATTTTAATGCAAGGTTATCCATAAGTTTTTCTTTAAATAACTATAAAACAATTTTCAACAGACTTTCAGAAAAAAATGTTATGAACGTTTGAAATTTAAATTTTTACAAAAATGCATAAAATAACGATTTATCCTCAACCGATTTTAAATATTTGTTATTATTCAAAAACTATAAGCCGTAGAAACTTGAAACTTTTATCAGTTATTTAAAATAGAATTTTTTTTCAAAATATTTATTGATTTTTAAGTAATTTATAGGCATTTGAAATATTCAATTTTTTTAAAAATTTTCATATGAATATTGATAAAAAAAAATTCGCTGGGACAAAATACTTGAAAATGTAATATAAGATTCCACAAAAGTTGTTCATACTGTCATTCAAAAATGATTGAAATACATAGGCACAATTATTTTTTATAAACGTTAAAAGAGTTAAGCGTTAATATTGATATAATATTACAATTTAAATACATAACAAAATATATTAGTTATATTACACATATCTATTCTAGACTAACAAATCATATCTTTTCAGAATCGTTTTTCATATGCAATAGTACCTAGAAATCTAGCATTGCATTCAATTATAACAAATCCATTGTAATGACATATCCTATGAACGAGATCCACTCTTACCCCTACTGTACAGCAGAGTCTGGTCCTTTTTAATGTTTATGGTCAATTAGTGTTTTAGGAAAAAATGAATTTTACCCTTTCATGTTTTGTTATATTACAGAATTTTTTGCCGTAAACCAATTACATTTTTTCTTTTTTCATCACAATTTCAATTTAATTTTCTATTTTTTTTAAATATATTGGTTTTACCATGATTTGTGCCAGTTTTTTTTTTTGTCTGTGCACATGATTTCGATAAGGAGTGCTCCAGTATATTATATAAATCTAAATTTTTTCAAAAACGAATTTCACTTAGTTTGTATTATTAGAAAAACATTTTTTAAATTTCTCAGTAATTTTCCGTAAAATGAAGAAAAGCTTTGTAAAATTGCTAAAAATTTTAATCAGGATTTGAGATTATTATTATTTTAACTTCGTATTTATTATTTTAGTTGTCATAAAAATATGAACAATTTACTGCAGTGGTACTTATATTATACTTATATATATATATATGAGTTCTTGTTAATTTTTATAAATACAAACTGATCTACCACCTATCAACCTTCAAATTCATTATTTAAAATATATGTTATTGTATATCTACTTAATTCTTAAAGTTATGATGAAAAAATTAGACGTATACATTGGACATACAAGCAATTTCTAGTTTATTTTTTAATTAAAAAAAAATCATCGAAGAAGCTGTAAAACTTGTATACGTGTAAGTTAAGCCATTAATAAATATTTTAAATTATTAATACTATTTAAAATAGCTTAATGTTATCTTTGCCATAAAACACCAATTAATTAGTCATTAAATTAAAATTATATGTTAATCGTGATTGAACAAAGTTGATTAATTATTTAACTTATTATTTCTAAGTTTTCAACTTTTAGGAAAACTACTGAAATAATCAATAAATAAATTCTTTAAATTTGTGTCTATTTTATGTACCTAAGATTTTGCCTAAGCTAATCTAGCTTACCTAACTTTTAGTGTACATTTTCTATTCAAAAATCTATTTACTGAAAATGATTAAAGTGTCATTTGAAATGTAATACTATATTATGTTTTGATTAATAAAAAAATAAAACTATTACTATTAGTTTTATCTTATGTAAGTAATAAATATTCAAATTAAAAATTAGAAGAACATAAAAAGTTGATTTTGATGTGGATATAGTAAAATTATTGCAAACATATTATTTTGTGATTTTTTTTTTTTTTAATTGTAATGCCGTGATAATCAATTCATGAAAATATAGATTAGTAGGTCCTACACATGTTTTGTAAGTTTGATGCATGTAATATTGTAATTATGGACTCTCATACTACCTACTTGTGATTTACTCGAATTTCGTGTATTCGGAACTACACAGTGTATTACCAAACTACATTGTTAAGAACACATTTACAGTGTACAGTACACGTACATGTAAATACGTAAAATAAGGGATTCTATAGTGTATAGTATATTTGTTACATTATAATTATTATACCTATGCATTAGGTACAAATACTAACAATACTAAAAATATTAGGATAATATATTTAATATTTAAGTATTATTTAAAATTATACAGGTTATGATTACAGTTCAATTTAACTATATTTTTATGTTTTAATATGATTTAGTATATTATTGTTTTATATTAATGACTTTTTTTTAAACTTTTAATTATTAATATATTATAATTTATTCCAAAGTAATATTAATAACAGTAAAATGTATACTATGAAAATATTTCCTACTTTTCATTTTATAATAGGTTCATTATATAGCATAATGGGCTTAAATTTTTGAAAGTACAAAAATCAATCTATTTTATTACCAATTATTGTGAAATGCATAGATTGTAGCCAAAAATTATAATACATCTAACTTCTCATCACATTTTTTTTAAGAAGCTTAAATATTAAATATTGAGTAGGTGCGGTTTTTCCAAACAACATGATCGTAAAAATATAGTATAATTTATAAGTCTGCCGTAATATAAATTTATTGATGAGAATAATAATAATTATTATTATTTGTTGAAATATTTATACGAATTAGATGTATAGGTACCTATAAGCTTTTATGATCAATTTAGGATACCTAAACGTAGCTAAAATTGGGCCAGTAAAAAATAATTTATTGTTCCATCGGAAAAATGATTCCATATAAATTATTATGTTTTCAAATGCGTTGCCGTAAATTTCAGTCATTTAAATGTTTGTCCATAATACATAGATCAAGATTTTTAATATTTTATTAAGAATATAAATATTATTTAGGTTTGGAGAATTAATACTTTATAATACAATTGATTTTGCATAATATTATACTTGAGTATTAAGTATCTTAATAATTACTATATTTTATTGTTTCGATTTATTTATTTTATTCAAATTTATATCATCAAAGTTCACTATATGCTATTGCATTGAGAAATATTTTGAAAAGTTATATTTTAAATTAAGTACCTAATTAATTACTTCCCATAGAGTTAGTATTTCTATTATAGACACATAAAATTATATTTTATTCTTTGCAAATAGTTACTGAATACAAAGATGATAGAAAAATATAATCATATTGTGGTCATGAATCATGATGATATATTTTGATATAATCAGTAAAAATATTATAGAACATAAAATGATAAACAGTAGCTAATTAATAATTATTATTTTAAAACATTTCAGTGATAGGTTTATGAATTGAACTGTGAATTTAACTGTGTACATGTGTATACGTTATTACTCATATAATTATATATTTTCTTAGTTTTTATGTAAATAAATAGAATATAAGTGGCATTTTGTAGTATTTAATTTTTAGTTGGTAATTAAAATTTGCATTCATGTGAACATTTCTATTCAAAATGTGTAGTACTGTATAAATGTCGAAAAAAAAAATGAAAAAAAATGAACATATAGGTACTTATAAACAATTGCTTTCATATTGTTTTCCTTCAATTAAGCAACAAAATATATTCCCAGAAACATCGGGCATATTATTTAAAAGAATAGAATTTTAATATTTAAAAATGCCAAAAAAATATTACCTCGAGTACATACCTATTATTTATACTATTATTTATAATTAATTATATTAATTGATGACTAAATTGTGAAAAATATTGATACTTATTACTTGTAAGAAATGAACAATTTTGAGCCGTGTGGTTTCCGTTAGCGTTTTTGCTTTTTATGTATTTCATATTATATTATGTTTTACTTTTCTACTAATTTTTGTATATGCGCACCTTATGTACGCATATATCGCATATAGGATTATAGACATATAACTAGTGTATAAACTACACACTATAAAATATTAAGTACACTATAATGTTTTGCTGTAAGTTACGAAGTTACTGCTAGAATCAAGTGATATGTATAATATTTAATAATCGCTGTAATAGTTTTTACAAAGAACTTAATCGTATATATCATATATACTATTAGACTCTAGTAGTTATCGACGATTGTGGGTTTGGTTGGAAAAAAAATCGATAGCAGTTTTATTGTAGTTATAAATTTACTTTACCGAAAACGGTTTTGTTGATTATATTTTCTTCATGCGTACAAAGAAAAGAAGTTATATTAAATGTTGTCAGACAATGTACTTTTAAACGAAGGTGCCTCTGAATTTTATCTTGTCATAAATCACATTAAATAAATATATAAACGGTACTCAATTAATATTTTAATTTAGTTTTTAACTTTATTGTGCCTTAAATGCAACTTGACTAGGGATTTAGGAATGATAATTTTGAACCAATCAAAATTTTTGATTGGTCATGGCGAATCTCTAAAATTATTCATCTAGCCAGTATTTTGATGAAGGATTACTTATCCGATTTCTTAAAAAGTCTGTCACTGCATCAAACTAACGTGTGCTCTACGATATTTTCTTTCTCATTGAGAACTTATGATATTTGACAATGATGTTTCCGAGTAGGTTGAAATAGCTTTATTCTAGATAAGAAAATATGGTTCAATCGTTAAATGAGACGAACATCTTAATTAATGACCAAGTTAAAATTTGTTTTCCTTTTGATTTAATTTAACATTAAATAATATAATTATTTATATAATTCGTATAAAATGTTCAAAAGGGTCTATTATAATAAAAGCCCATTTATAATTATAGAAATAAAATATTCTCTATTACTTCACTATTCATTTAAATGTCTTATTATAATTATAAATAATTTATTCCTGGTCAAAAATTTGATTTTAATATATTGGAATTGTCAGCAAAATACTAAATAAAAAGTAGGTAAGTATGCTGTTCATTGAAAAATAAAAGTACTTATACAATGACTATGATGAAAGGTGGTATCTTTTAAAATGCCATTTTATATTTATTATTCACTTTTCACTATTACTAAAAATCAAAAATAATATCTATAAACATTTCATATTTATAAAATGCGTGTTTATCATGGACTTATAATATATTATAAGTCTGTGGTGGTTATATTGAGA
This sequence comes from Chaitophorus viminalis, assembly GCA_025469195.1. Taxonomy (NCBI): domain Eukaryota; kingdom Metazoa; phylum Arthropoda; class Insecta; order Hemiptera; family Aphididae; genus Chaitophorus; species Chaitophorus viminalis. The sequence continues at coordinate 28,855 of JAIPRK010000706.1, forward strand.
TGTCTTTGGTTATGAATTTATCATAAAGTAACACTAATAATTGATGTAACAGAATAATTTTTATTCTAAAACTTAATGTGGTATTGACTTAAATTACTTGCATAAAACAATTAAAACACACAATACTAAGAAAATTAATTTTGATTATTTTTTAAAAATGTCCTACGTTCACTAAACTACTTAATATATATATTGTATATGTTATAATAATATAATTGTATATTATAATTTATAATATAATAGGACTATCGACTGAACATATTTTATATCATAGCGTTCATAACGACCTATTGATTTTTCTAAGATACCTTATGTTATTGTGATCAAACTTCCAAATTAGTAGTTTTTTCTTAAAGGATTTGTCAGGCTGGATTTATGATCACGATTTTGGATTTAGAATATCTTTTATTCGTGACGTTTTTCGTTTTACCTAGGATTTGTTTATTATCGTTTGTCTTTGAACTATTTATATCGTTGGAATTTGCTCATAAATAAAGAGTAAAAATGTTGGTAATTTGTATAGATTCACACAAAACTTCACATTTGAAAAAAAGCGTTAACCATAAAAAGAAAAAAAAGTTAACAAAATGTACTGAAAGTCTGATAAAACTAAAAAAAACCTAGGGATTGTAATCTGATTTGTTTAAGATTTATTATTATCCTTTTAAAAATAGAAGTAATTATTCTAAATTGTACATGAAATAATATTATATCATGGATATTTAAAATCTAAACAATATTTATTATTTGTCAGATACATATAGATACATTATATGAAATTATCTTGAAAAATTCAATTATTGATTTAAACACATGACTGATTTGTTTAGAGTGATTAAATATCAATCATTTTAAAAAATATTTAGTTGAATATTGTGTAATAAAATGTATTTATGATGTGTCAATTTCTATTCACAATGGGTCCTTAAATAATGAATTTTTACAAATACCTAAAAATAATACACTATATTTAAATTTAAACTAATGCAAATTAATAAATTTAATTTAACGTAATTTAACACATCAAACATATTAACTATTGTATTTATGTTTTAGAATAGACTAATACTATATTATAAAAAATAATTTCTACATAATTGGCATGATTAATGTTATATTGATGAAATATTGGCTTAACAAGTAGGTATGTAGATAAGTAAAAGTAATGTTAATTCAAAATTAAAATACTTACGATTTAAATATTGATGACCAAATATTACACTGAAGATGAGAAAAAACAAAGTCTAAATATAAATTTTAAAATGAATGATGATCATTTGGTGCGTTGACGGTTCATTTGATGTCAATACTATTGTAATTAAAGTACGACAGTATGGACAGCATATTTTTAATTACATTACGTTCACATCATGAGGAGTAATGGTGAGAGGTATTACTCGATGTATGGCAAACACTGCACTTACCCCACTCATATAGTTTTGATATTTTAAAAAAAGTTCACCAACAAAATTACATGGAAGTAAATTTTTTTCAAAGCGTTTTTAGTTTTTTACCATCGTTATTAATTTTAATTTCTTTAGTATTTGTAATTCAGTAATTTAGTTATTTTCAACTCAAATAAAAAATACCATACAGTCGATTATATTTAAAATCCAGAGGTATGCTTATTATAGGTACAATAAATTTGATCGTTAATGATTATAAATGTCGATTATTAATGTCATTTTGAGATTTCATTAACCATTAATGCAATTAACATAGTGTTCTATCTATTTATCATGTTTTATGTAGTACGGAAAATTGTTTTATTATATAATGTTATCAAAATGACAAAATGCATTATGTTACCACAGTATAATATTCGTTTTAACGTTAGAGTTTATCTTTGTCTACAGATTTTTCATCCGTCAAGATATTCCGGGTTCATATTTGCACTCATATCTATAGATGGATGCCGGACATAGAGGTATAGACAACAATGCTTTCCTCATATTATTTAAGTACAGTGTTCATTAATTTCCCAATAGATTGTACCGTCTTCAATGCGTATGCATACTCCCCTGGGAAATCAAACGCCCAGAAATTTGCGAACAATGGTCTATACACACCCTGTATGTAGGACTTATTTTTGACAAAAAAAAAAAAAACTTTCTACCTTAATCCGATTTTCTTGGTTGGTACTGCGACACAGATTGCGTGTTTTCACAGCGGGAGTAAAGGCAAAACCTAAGAATCTCCTGACTAGCGTTTTTTTTTAGTGTTTCAAAACTAAAAAAATTCGGTATGCAATTTAAGGAACGCAGACCTAAAAATGCTTAAAGCAAAATGTAAATGTAACTTTATTTGTAATCTAATGTTATCCTGTGTTATCCTTTGTCATACTACCTACATATTCTATTAAAAACTAAAACAATAGTCAATAGGTACATCGTCAGTAATTTATCGAAATTAACTATTAAATATAATTTTTTATCGATTAATTTTGAAACAAATTTTGAGCACTTAGGTCATAACTTCAAATTTTTTTTATCATGATGTTGATGTAGCATTTGTTGGATAACATTTTATATTTACTTCCAAAAACACATATATTATATACCTACATAATATTATATAAAATATTGTACATAATGTTATGTAGCATGTTATGAGAAAATTAAATATTGACCTATTTTAAGAATCTTCTTGGTTTAATTTTTCATATAATAAGGTGCGCAAAATAAACTTTTGGTACAGATAAACCAATCATAAGTTTGATCACGTAGAAAAAATTGTATAAGTAATCTTGTGATCTATTGATCCTGAAAATAATTAGTTTTGTCATATACTGTATATCATTAATTAATGCTGGAAATTACTTTGGATTAGTATTGTAAATTATTTCAGACCATATTATTAAAATACTAATTTAATCTAAGTGCCAAAAAAACGTTTGTGGGACAACATTTAACAGCATCGGGTGCAGAGTTTTCAAATGATCGAACAAATAAAATTTGATAAGGTAAATTAGGTTTTCGATTATGTATATTCAAAGCATAACAATTATAATAATATTAAAAAATAAAACTCACTATAATTACAAAATATTAGTGAAATCATAAAAATAAAATATTTGTGGTTTCTTAAAATTATTTTTGATCGTATGCAATTTCAACTGAAGATCATTATCTTTTACATTTATATGATTACTTAGTTTGAGATTATAAGTAAAGTCTATTAAAAAAAGAATATACATTTTAGATTATAAATAAAACTAATGCAAATATTTTTTTAAATTAATTTTTGGAAATATTTTTTGGGAAAGAAAAATGTTATGTAAGTAATAACCTTCTTTTCATTTTATATAATTACATATTAAAAGTTGAATACACATAGTATTCAAGAAGTAATTTTTGTAGTTATAATTGTCTTAACAACAAAATTAATAAGTTGGGAGCACATTTGTTTTAAACTAAATCAATTTTGATTATTTTGTCTTAATTTAGAAAAAAATAATATTTGAAACAAATAATACTTTAGATTGATTTTTTTTTCTTACATAACAATGTAATAAGTCATCACAAGTCTTACAATAACATAATTATTAGTTACCAATGTCTAACATTAATATATTTTTTAATAAAAATAATCTTGTACTCTTTTACTCATAATCGTTTTTCGAAACTAAAGTTACCTTCAAATTCCTAAGAACAGTTTACCTGCATCATTCACGTACCAACGTCTCACTCAGCTCCTATACATTGTACATCACCCCTCTTTTTTATATTGCTCTATATTATTTTATGCAAATATATTTCTCAAATAAAATCCAATCAACATCGTTTTTCATATGCAAAATTTGGTATTTGCGTTTAAATTTAAATTAGAATATATTTTTCCATGCTATGAAGTGAGCGAAGCGAGACACGAGTGTTCAATATAAGAATTTTTGATTGGATAGCTGTTTTTTCTTGGTCGGTTATATTTTTTTTAGATTTATCAAAAAAATAAATAAAAAATAAACATTTATAGATTTTATTATGTTACTACAAGCTGTTTTTAATATTAATGTATTTCCCAAAATATCCAGAATCCATCTGTCTAAATAAATATTTGGTGAAGTCGATGCAATTAATATTCTTAAATAAATTTAATCCTTGAAACAATTTTTAGAATATGATATTTAATACTTTGTTAATCAAATACTTTCAAGCCAAAGTATATAAAGTTAACATTAAGTAAGTTTTAATAGCTTATAATAAAATTGTAAATGGTTCTTAGAATTTTGGTTTTATTATTTAAATTTTACGAAGAATTTAAAATTTGTATTAGATAGTTATTTTATTATTTTATAACTGCTTACACTTACTATTGAACACAATATAAGAAATATAATAGGTACGAAAGCTTTAATTATTTTTTTGTTTTCAAGAAAATAATAATAATTTTTTTGTCATTATGAAGTATTTTTAGGGGTAGGGTTATATCACTCATTGATTTATTTTTTAAATATACTTATTATAGTTTATTAAAGTAAGACTAATGTCTCAATTATTTTGTTATATACTTTTTTATAATACTTCTTTAGATGTAATTCATAAATTTTTTGCAACAATGTTCGAAATCTAGACATTATACAACTCAATAAATAAAATATATTATTTTATAGAAGATAAAAATCAAAAATAAGGTTAATAAACATTTAAGTCTTCGAATTTAACAGCGTAAGTTATAAATTATTTGACGAGTTTATTGCGACAGTAAACATCTCAAAAAATCGAATACAAATAAATAAATTATTATATCATATACATAATGTACGTCATGCATAATTTCCTTAAGATTTACTAATCTTCAAATAAAATAAGTTCGATGTAGGTACTAGTTTGTTGTAATTTGTTAAGGTTTTACGGAAGTATCATAGTTTAGTAAAAACAATTCTTTTTTTTTTTTAAAGAAAGACGTTGGTTAAGATTATACTTACGATACTTGAATAATCCAAGAAGAAAGAGCATCTTATAATATAAAGTTTACCTAGTTCTTCAAAATCTATATCGCATAGTATGGATAAAGCTTGTGAAGTTTCGAAACGGATATCACGGCTTATAGGTATGTGCAACATTATATAGCGGTGAGGTGGCTAGCAAAAGTCGTATACCAAACTTTAATTGGATGGTTACACAAATCTAAACTTTTGAGGTGGTTTTATAAAGTTTGACCCAATGTAAAATGTTTTATGGTTAGAATAACGACCATACTTAGGTAGAGGGCTGTGGTCAATTTTACTTAGGTATGTCAAATTTTTAGTACAATCCTTATTGTTTTAATCGTATAGTATTGTTATCTTATTATGTTATTGTTTTCAAATAATATATTATCATTGCTCACCACTACATACGTATCAAAAAAATTCCAAAACATTTGTTGAAATAGTCGATAACGGTCTGTTTGGAATATATTATATTATACTATGGAGACAATAACAACTTAATCCATTCTGAGTAAAATAGAATTAATTATCAGAGTCTAAATAATAAATAAATATTACAACCTTGAATAAATAAATTTTGTACATTTTCTAGTTAAAAAATAAAGAATTACTTAACAATTAAGACAAATGAAATAGGAAATATTTTAATTTATTTATATCATTTATATATACATTTTTATAGTTTCATAGTACTCAGTATAGATAAACTAGATAGAAAAATCTATCGAAAATTTAATATATATTATGTTTGCATTGTAGATATTTCAATAAAAAATAAAAAATAAATTATTCGTGAAAGGCTCGAAACATTGTTATTAAAATGAAAATATAAAGCTGTATAGGTTCTATAACAACATTTGAACTCAAAATATGTCTCATTATAAATTAATATAATTGAAGTGGTTTCTTTTCTTACTTTTGACGTTGTCTATAATACTTACATTATTATCAGGTTTAACCATTCGATAAAAGGTAAATTTAAAGTATTTTTATTATATATGGGTTAGTTTTAATAAATTATAACATTTTTGCTATAGGAAATATAATAATATGCGATTAAGAGACACTGACATTTGTTTTGTTCAATTTGAAGACTTTAAATTTGTGAAAACTATATAGTAACATCTCTCGTTTTATTAAATGATACCAGATGTTGTAGATCTTTGAAAAATCACACAATTTTTCTGTAGCGTAAATTAAATGTGCACAGTACGTAAAAATATTAATAATGTTACATTTAACTATTGTCCTGTCAACTCATTTAATAGAAAGAGAGCAGTTAGGGATGGAGAATAAAGACAGTAAGAGGGAGAAAATCAATTTTGTTAGATCTTGTTCTGGTCAACGATTCAAATACAAATAAAATTAATTTAGGTATTAGTTATTTTATATCTCAAATGTTTGTATAAATATTTATTTATACAACTAAAATACAATTATTTAAATATTTTATGCGAATCACTAATATTGGCAAATATTTAATAATATTCTATATTTCTATGATAAAATAATAAAAAATTAAATATTTCATATTGGTTATACATTTTTTTTAGTAAGTATACCTAAATCTAGGTATTGGCGTACTGCTAATAACTTCAAAATAAAACGATTGATATGACATTTAAAGTAGAAGGAATTAGCCCCGAAATGTTATGCTTATTGAGTTAAAATAATTTTAAAATTACAGAAAATTGATTATAGCGAGTCTATTTATAACTTAATACGGAATTATAGTGAAAAATATAAATAATCATTTAAGATTTAGATAATTTTAAAATTACAGAAAATTGATTATAGCGAGTCTATTTATAACTTAATACGGAATTATAGTGAAAAATATAAATAATCATTTAAGATTTAGATAATTTTAAAATTACAGAAAATTGATTATAGCGAGTCTATTTATAACTTAATACGGAATTATAGTGAAAAATATAAATAATCATTTAAGATTTAGTTTCAAATAAAATACCTTAGTTACATGAAAATAATGAGTACCTATTTCATTGTGTACTTGTACGGAAACTTCCGTGGTTTTACACTTTTTTTAATCGGTTTAAACCTGGTAAGCAGATTTAAGAGCTGTTGGAAAATTTTTTTCACTGCTTTTATAATAGTTTCTATATTTATTATGAGATTATCAATGAAATAATTTCCTTGAACAATTTAAAATGTTTTTCAGAAACATTTTTTTCCTTTTTTTATCTAAAGTTTTTATTCAATTATTTCTAAGGAGTTACGTTGCAGGGATTATTTTTTATATGTGAGATATTTATCAAGATTTGTCCATTATTTCTATTGTAGAATTTAGTATTTTTAGTTTTTGGGCTATTTTTTAGTAATTAAAAAATATTTTATTTTCTATTTTTGATATTATGATACTTTCTATAAACACGATTGTGCATTTTTATACACATCATATTATATCAATGATGGCACTGTTTTTCTCCGGATTTGACGTTATGTAGTATATGGTCTAGAATCCTCCATACCTACTATAATTACTCTTCCACTGATCGAAATTGAAGATTTTATGAGAATCACTGAGTACCAGGATATAAAAAACTGAATTTCCACTATCATTAATAGAAAAAACTTGTACCTACCTAATTACCTCAAATGATCTCATTGCACTTAAAATAAATATATCTGAGAATTCTTGAGAGACATTTTTGACACTTGAAATTTTCTTGTAGTAAGAATTTTCAACCGAAAGCAGAGAAAAAATATTGCATTAGATCATAGTCAATGATGTTTATTGATAAAAAATATATATTATCTATGAGTTGAATAAAATATCATAATAGCTATTTGTTCAAACAAGTTGTATATTTTATTGTGAACACAATAGGAAAAAAAAATTCTCTTTTATCATTTTGTTCAGTCAAATGTATCTTTAATTAATTACGCATTTTTCCACTATTCAAATGAATGGGTCTTAAAGTTTATTCATTGTCAATATAAATAGCATTTTCATTGTCAGCTTTAGCTGTTGTTAGAAAGTTCTGTTACAGTATTACTCATGAATAATACAAAGCAATATTATTGTTCAAACTTAATAAAAATTTGATATTTAAATGTGAAATTTAAATATATGTATACATTTCTAAACAATTAAATATAAAATGTAATACATTTTATTAAATACTAATCGTATAAACGTTTAAAATAAATTAATTTCAATATTTGATACAAACTTCATGCTGGAAAATTGTCACATTTCAGTATTATAATAGTCGTGTTTAATTATTGTGTTAGTTTTTTAGTTTACAAGATAAATTAATATTGAGTTCATAACATTTTATATAATTTTTATTGAACGTTTCCACATATAATCATATAATTATATTATAGTTATTAGTGGTCAATATTTAGTGATTTATACAATTCATAGTAATAAGTACGTCCTAGTATAAAAGTTTATATAAAAAAAAATATTTTAAAAAAATGAAATATTTTGAAAATAACATTAATTAAATAAAATATCAATATAAATAGCTTGTAAAAGTTTCAAGTTTTATGATTTTCACTTTTTGAATTATAACAAATATTTAAAACCATTTGAAGATAAATCATTATTTTACACAATTTCACAAAAATTTAAATTTCAACGTTCATATTAATTTTTTTGAAATACCGTTAGAAATTCTTTTATAGTTATTTGAATAAAATCCTGGGAGTAATTTTGTGTCAAAATTTTGAATCTTAAATATAAATACTAAAAACTTAATGAATTTTCAACTACAGAAGAAATTGCAAATTATTGAAATTTTGACATATTTCGGTACAAATTTGAAATTTAGGGGCTCATAAAAAAATTGTCACTAACGATTTTCAATATTTTTTTTAATTACAATAAGTTTAATTTAAATTAACTCTTGTATTAAATTTTCAAGATATTTTGGGCAGTCAAATTTTTTATTTGATATTTTTTTAAAAAAAAAAACACAGAAAATTAAAAAATTCAAGTGTTTATAAATTGATCAAAATAATTCAAAATACTTAACTTAGCCATAAATAGACAAATTTAATATAAACATTTGGTAAAAATTTCAAGTATTTGCGGTTTTTTGATTTTGAGTTAAACTATTTAAAAAAATGTATTTTTTCAAACATGGTTTTGTTTAAAAATGCTCGTTTTTCTGTAATTTTTTTATGATTTTGCTTGGCGCTTTAGAAAACTATTTAACTATTTTACTTTTGTCCCCCAAGTACCAACTAGATTCAATTTATTTTAAGAAAAGTCACTTTTTAAGAAATCGCTTTGATTTTTATTGCTCTAAAACGTGATGATGTGTGTGCTACAAAGAAACCCGATATCATTGTAAAATTAATACATTTATAGTGATAAATTCGTTCAGAGTCTATAACATACATCAATGTTAAATCATTTCATTCATCACTCCGTTCAGAATCTAAAACTATAGTTTGTTTATTATATATTTTCTAATGAAAAAAAAGTTTTACCTATAAAAAAATAAACGGATCAAGATCTTAAGTGTAGTGTAATCAATCCAAATTTCAAGGTGAAAACGAGCTAATGCTCAAAATAGCTACAAGCTGAGCGAAGCAAAATGGCTGAACAAAAGTATATCAGGTACCTAAGTAATATTTTTTCTTTTTTATCGGATCTCAAAGTTGTTTTTTCTTTTTAATAGAACTATTATAATATTCATGTGTGATACATTGTCTCTTAAACTGAAACTAAGTACTACAATATAATCGGATTACAACTTTGGAATATTTTTAAAGTACCTACTTGTTGAGTAAAGAAGACATTTATTTAAGCCATATGACAATAAAAAAAAAAATTTCTTCCGAAAAAAAAGCATTTATATGTTATATATATTATAGTTACATACATTAAAAATTATAGAAATATTTTCATGTATATGTATATAAATATGGCAATATAAAAACGAGTTATTGGATAGGTACCGATAAGTATCTTCATTTTTTTTTTGAAATCCTTATTGCAATATATATTATCATTTTAAATCCAAGAGCAATAAAATCGTTAATATCAACTAACTAAGGTAGATGTTACAATAAATATTTCACATTTAGACAAGCTTATGAAGATGTAGTTTTTTTTTATAGTTAGAGATTTAAATTCTAGATTTAATGCTTTTTTTTTTATTAAATAGCTACTAGCAAAAACTTTGATAACTCAACAATGACTTATTATATATAATATAGATTATACATTACATTATATAAAGGTACATTACAATACAACATTAAAATTGTTATATAATAAAGTCAGCATCCAATATGATAGAAATTACAATTTAATGGCAGTTGTGGATTTTGTGTTGATTATGGAATAGATATTAAAAGATATATTAAAGAATTTTAAGTGTGTTCATTAAAATTAGGCGTTTGGCCTGTAGGGCAGGGCAGTCAAATAGATTTAATGCTAATAACTATTATTTGAAAACCATATTACAATGGTAAAATGAGTTTATTTTGACTATAGTAAAGATTTGAATTATATATTACATTGTTTAGAGTTATTCGTTTGAGCAATGAATATAATGTTTTAAAAATAATGTTATTTATTGAACGTAAGACGCGTATGGTATTTTATTATTTATTTAAGGTTATTATATTTTAGTTTGTTTAATTCAGAAAAACAGATCTGGTCAACATTAAATATAGTTTATTTCTTTTATACTTTTATGTATTTTTATTTAAAAAAAAACTTAACAATTTTTTTAATCTTTTTTTTAAATTTATCTACCATTATATAAGTAGCAATATCTAATATTTTTTTTTTTATAAATAACTTGAGATTTTTATTATTTTTTTCAAATGTATTATATTATATGGTATCAAACCATAATTACACATTTGATATTGTCAATTTTTAGCAAACATTTAAACTATATAATAGTTAAACAGTTTTAAACCAATATTTTCTAACAAGAAAAGTAAGCTATTTTATAGCAATATTTCATACAATCATTTATATTATGCATAATTAGTATTTAATAATAACTAATAACTAATGAAGTTTATTGGTTTCATTTCAAATATAAGTAATATTAAAGCTCTACTGTTTATTTTCGGATATTTTTTTTTTAACTAAAGTGTTTTCCTCATATATATACATAATAAAAATAAACAGTTATTGTATAGTAAAATCAATGATAGCTTCCTTATTAAAGTTTAAAAATACTTTTATTAAACTGGACTATACAGTACAGTAGGCTTCACAGTATAGGAAGTATTAACTAAAAAATGGTAAAGTGCTATAAAATTAATATTATATAATATAAATTGTCTAACTTATTATCTACATAATCTTACAATAAACATGACCTTTCATTTTTCATCTTGTAGTCTATAACTTGTATACTTTTAAAATTTTGTTAATGGTTCACGTTACTGTAAAATTACATCTATTCGTTATTTTTATGATTTTATGATATTTTATTAGAAGTTTTTAAGGTTTATAAATTTAACTAAAAAAAAAATTATTTTTATAATTATTTACTCACGCATTCCAAATAAATTAAATTTAAATTTTTGCATCTAGTTAATATATTATTTTACACTATTTAGATATACATTATTGCCAATATGTAGATTGATATGTGGTTAATTAATTTATCCATTTAATATATTATATTTCTGTGGGTTATACAAAACATAATAATTGATACTGAGGGTACAACGTATATAAAGATATCAAACTGGTTGCAACCATTTTTCATAAAATGACTTTATTTTATTCATTAGTTTTTTGTGACTTGATTACGTGTGAATATGAAATTTTCTAATCAAATCGATTGGTCTTACAATATTATTTTCATTTTTTTTTTGTTCACTTTTTTTTTTTAATTACCTAATAAATTTATACAGAAAGAATAGGATATGAAATTTCTTGATTAGAAATTAAAAAATGATAGTAATTTAGAAAGGTCAATTTATGATCTACAGGAAGGAAAAACTTTTTGATGTTAAAAAAAGAAAAAAAAACAGAAAAAAACTTAGGGAACAACGCTATGATATTGTATAACAATCCATAATTAACATGAAAAGTCATTACCTTATTGTAAAAAAATGTTAAAATCAGAAAACTATGTAGAGATTGCTACGTAAATAAAAAAAGATAGGTACAATTTTATTTAATTTACATGCGATACTCCGATATACTGCGTTATTATGAAAATGGAAGTTTCATTGGATTATATTCTTTTACTTGTTTCAAAATTCACTATAAAAACTAAATAATTCATTTGTTATTTGATTATTCTAGTAATATTTTGTAAAAAAAAAAAAATTAGGTTTTTATTCTATATTTTCAATATTATATGTTATTCTATAATAACATCAAATTATTGAATTTTTTTTCTGGTTGCATAAATTTGCATTTTGTATGCCTGAATTCCATAGCAGACAATAAGGACGATAAAAAAAAAACAATATATAATTCACAAACTACATTGTAAACATGTAAGTAATCTAGACAGTTCTGGAGATACCAGACTCGTACTCTTGACATATTATACGTTCATACACTATGAATTTCTAAAGGTATGCTATGTGTGTTGGAGATATCAGCAACACGTTACTTAACAGTCAGAAACAAAAGAGTAAAACATATTATAATGTTACTCGTATTATAAGAGTGGTAAATAACCAGTACCTATGGTATGATATTAAAATGTGAAGGACTTGTAATTGAACTATATGTGTGTGGTGTAAATATTGTTTGTCCTCTTCGTCATTATTTATGCACGATAATAATTTTGTCTACACAGTACCCGGTCGGTACGTAACTCAGTGTGCTATGCAATGTGATTTCGTCTTTTTTTAACGTGTTTGATTATGGTGCAGTATCAATTATTATTGTTCGTTATAGAGTTTCTCGATTATACTTTAAAACAATCCACAAGGCCACAGGAAATGTGTTTCTATGCTCATTATAAAGAATACCTTAAGTGTATCCTGGGTCATGGTTACATAATATTTATGAAATATTTTAGTGTTTGTAATAAAATAATATAAATGATAGTTTTCAACTAAATACAATATTTCGTGCCATAAAAAAAAAAAAAAATAAAAATTGGATATTGGGTCATAACGGCATAGTTACAACGGCATCATATTTTATTCTCACGAAGAGTGACTAATATTTTTTGGATTAATCTTACATAAAATGAAAAAATAATTATTCGTTATTTATGTTATTATGTTAACTATATGATACATGTTATATGCACAATACCTATGTTTAGAAATCAATCTTCATATCCCTTTTTACTTTTCTAGAAGTACGTACATTATATGGTGTTCGTTTAAGGATTTATGATTTTCACACATCTTAACACATCTTAATAAGAAATATAATATCATTAACATTAAATATTCTATAGTTTTTAAGATAGAATGATTTATTATAGTTGCACATGAATAATATTATTTATACAACTATCAATACAACGAAAGTTGAAGCCGATTTTTAATCGATTCTTTTATAGTTAAAAATTACAATAATATTGTATGGCACAAAACTGTACGCCCCAAAAATACTTATTCGTTGAAATCATTAATAGGCACATTATTCATTTCTAATACCCAAAGTATTAAATACTATTATGATAAATTGGAACAATAAAAATACTAAATTATTTATGGAATGATTAAATGACTAACGAAAATGATAATTACAATAAATTTGTTTGTTTAAAATTAAAATCATATTTCTGGGAAATTTTGTATATTTGATTATATAAATTAATGAAAATTAAATGCAATCCTAAAGTTTTCTAGAAAAGTCAACAGTTCAGTACCCTTTTCATCCCCTTTACCAATTGACCCTTTCTGACTTTTGTATTTTCTATAGGTTATGGCAGGGAAACGTTGAAAACCCGCTGAATTTTGGTTGAAATTTGGCATAAACCCGAGGGGGCCTCCATTAATCAGTTCTGTCGAACAACTTTTCTTGTTCAGGTCCACCGTTTTTGGACACTATCGAATTTCGTGTTCTAAACTGTATGCAACATTTTATCATTTCAATGTTGTTAATAACCTTTAGCATTACCTCAAAAGTGTACATTTGTCAATTCATGTGAAATATTGTTTTAATAAAACAAATTAATGTATTTTGTGTTCGGAAAATATGTTTTATCCAAAATGCCAAGTTAGATAGACGTTTAACGTACTTTAATAAAAAAACCTACGTAAGAAATACTCAAAATTAGTATTGTATCAATTAGTGTAAGAATAATTAATATTTCACCTATAATATTATAGTTGTATTACATTTTATTTCAGTAATTTATAAGTTTTATAAAGTATTACTTTATACCTAGGTAATTATATGACTTTACGATGATTAGGTTATTCACATGCCGTAGTATTTACACAATTTGAATTAATTTTTTAACGTTCATGTTTCCATATTTTCTTTAAAATAAGTTATTTATTAATTAATTTATTTTAAAGACTAAATAAATTATTATTATTCTTATTTAGAAAGTTGAAATATGTTATATTATTTTAATGTTTACAGTTTTTACTTGTTAGATGGCCTATGATAGATAGCCTATCATGAATTCACCTTTGACTAAGTACCTATTTCCTAATATATAACCATTGTTAATTAATTCCTGAAATCTGCCTACTGAAAAAGAATCTACTAAACAACAATTTTATAGTATAAGTCCCAAAAAGAGGTTAAGCCCCGCTTAATTTCAAGCTAGTACAACTAGGTCAAGTGAGTACTGCATTATTTACAAAGTAATTTAAGAATAATTAATGTTTTAAATTTTCTTTCAGGTAGAAATATTCAAATAGTAAATTACAAGTCCAATATTCAATTTATAATTTTTATGAATTTCATAACATTATATATTTCTATATAGTTCGAATCTTAGAATACACGGCTCTATTATAATATAGTCTCTATATGATATAAATAATATTAAATCCATTCAAAATAATTTCTTAAAACAAATTTCTTATAAGATTCATAATAATGGAATTAAACATGATAAATTGCTTAGAAATTTAAATATGCATACTCTCTTATGTAGAAGACAATATTTTTATGTAGACTGAATTTATAAGTTATTAAATAATAAAACTGATTATCCAGAAATTTTAAATTTTATATTTATGTATTCCTGAAGTGTCTCTTCGTTCTTATTCTATGTTTTATATATCTACTTACACACATAACTATAGTAGAGACTGTCTGTTAAACTGCATATTGAACTTATGTAACAAAATTATTATTTTTGATTTCTTTTATGATTTGTCAACATTATTAAAGTCTATAGACTTTAATAATGTCGTAGTACTTTCAATTCATAATATTAAATATTATATATATATATATATATATTTATATTAATTACAACTTATTGTATTGTTTAATGTATCTCCCTAAATTAGTATTTATATACAAACATTTTAAAATAATTTAAAAAACAATTAGTTTCTTTTTTATCATAGAAAATAGTTGCTAGTTATTTAAATTATTATTATTATAATTATATATTTGTTACATTGTTAATTGTCGAGACTTTTATGTTATGGTTCCTAAAAATTAAAAAGAAATAATGATTAATTAGGTTAAAATATTTAATTTAATTATAATTATATTTTATAATGTAAATTTTGTTTTTAAAATATATGTATAAATATTGTTTAATAAAAATGATTCAGTTTTGTTATACGTTACTAAATTTAAATTATATATTATTCTCTATACAATTATATTTATAAGGCATGAGTATAATACATTATTTTATATCCATATTATTCATACTTGTACATATTTAAATAAGTACAGGATTTTAAGATATATATTGTATTAATTTTATTTTTATGTTCATTTAAATGTATGTAATTGTATTGGATCATATATATTACTATTATTAGGTACAAACTGCAGATTATATACTATTTAGTGGTTTTAATAAACTGTATTTAATTTTAATTAAATGCAAATATGTTATTATTATCTACTAGGTGGTAAAGATTTGTGAGTAAAAAATTTATAACATAATAATCAATATTGATGAAATACAAAATACATTAATTGTGATTTGTAACATTGGAATACTGAATAATTCTACATGTTATATTTACTATATAGCCATTTTGGTATGAAAGCTTAATTGACAAAATTAAGTTTAATGACCAAAAAATACCATTATTGTTACTACAATTCTATAACACTGATAAAGGCAGAGTGATTGATGATGTATTGACTTATATAATTACATAATAATTTGCATAATTTCATTTTTAAACAAGGATATAATATATTTAATCCACTTATAATATTAAAATAAATTTAAATAATATGAAAATTATAAACATAAATTCAATACATGTGTCTAATGTCAATAGTATACTATCTTTATGTACACATAAGAGACCGCCCTAATTCACTCATCAATGCCCAGACCAAACCGCTGGGTTTAGAGACTTGAAATTTAACCAATTAGATTCTTTTTTCTTTCATCCTCTCAGAAAAGGTGTTGAATAAGAAAATTGAAGAAACTTTTATTCCTCCACCAAAACTTGGTGACGGATACACAAAAAAAAAAAAAATAAAAAAAAAATATCATTGTAAAATCAATACAATCATCCAATAAAATCAGTTCAGAATCTAAAATTAAAAATTTATAAAAATAATAATTAAACAAAATAAAAATAAAATTAAGCTCAATTAAATAAAAATTATAAATTATGTACCTATATTATTATCTAAATTATTCATTTGTTTTATTTTTTTCTTCTTATAAGTATTTTAAATAAAATACACCATGATTTAAATGTTTAAGTAAATTTGTCTTAATAATTCTTATTTAACAATAAATATATATTTTAAAACTTATATTTCAACATTGTTGATAATTTATAGTTCTATTGTTTTAGTTTTCTATTATCACGTATCGTATAATTTATGAAACTTTTATCAAGTATGATTTGTATACATTAGGGACTCGTATGTTTGAATGATTTTATTAAAACCTGGATACAATTACGTTAATGAAAACCTAATCTTGAATTAATGGAAAAAATTGAAGAATATAATTAAATTGTCGTATACGCCACGCAAAAGCTTGGTGTATAAAACAGATATTTTTTGGTAGATCAATTCCCCCACCCATAACTAGTAGGTGTATGACCTATTGTAAAAGATATATTTAGTTCTTCTTTTGGTGACCACGAAAACGAGTACTGCGCAGAAGTTTTACTAAATAAAATCCCTCAGATTTCACACTCTACCGATCTATGAGGTCGTTTTACACTCGAACAACTGACCACGAAAACGAGTACTGGATGTTCGAGTATGAATTTAATCTACCTAGGCAAATTTTATATTATTTCCTTAACTGACCACTAAAACGAGTACTGGATAAGAAAACAATTATTATAAAGCCTTAGTACCTTTTAAAGTTTACCGTATATGTAAACTTTTACCAAACCTCGGGATACCAAATAAAAAGGAAAAACACTTCCAATAAAATACTTTCAAAAATAAAACTCAAACTCAAATTAAATGAAATATAAAATAATATAATGGCAAACTTAAAAATATAAATCAAGTTCACAAAACAAACCGTAGTTCCCACATACCCGTGGAAACGACGGCACCTCCACTAACCCGCAGAGGCGATAGCCCGATTCTCGGCTTGCCGCTTCCTTAAGTGTACATTGTCTATTGCCAAGTCAGCACTTTTTCCGTGGTGGCGAGTTTCGGTGTCGGCCGTTAAATTAAATTTGTATACAATTTAAATATGCTTATATGCTAATATATAATATCTTATATATTTACAACAGTTTTTTCTATGATTATTAAATATACTTATTTGACAAAAAGTGGCATATATATTTTACAACAAAATTGTAGATAATTTTTACGTGGATTAACATGTATTAAAAAAAATAAAATAAATAAAGTTATTTTTATTATTATTATTTATAATTTTAAAATACGTGTAGGTAATAAGAAAATGTTTCTGATTTTCTGATTAGGTAATTGATACCAGCTTTCTTAACTATTACTAACTACTACCTTAGGGTAAAATTTGAGCTTATCACTTTATATCTGTTATTATTAGATGTTCTTGCGATTATCTACATGTGAATAAAATGTAATATTATAACGAGTATTGTAATGAACAAAAATGCGTAGATAAGAGTACAAGTAGGACTTAGTAAAAAAAGTAAAAAATTCTTAGGACTTTAGTTTTGGCATCAGAAATGGTACAGTTGTCACCAGGTGTGTACTTCTAATAAACAGTAATTTTTGTTTATAAAGAACTCTTGTTTTTATATTGAACCTCAAGAGAGTCACAAGACATTAAATTTACTATACAACTGGTATTCAAGAGAGAAATAACGAGTTCTTAAGACTAACACGTTCATTGTTTGAATATATATAGTTAATATCATAAAAAAATAATACAAAAAAAGATTGTAAGATTTAACAACTTTTTCCATAAATAATTAAGAATAGAACTTTTGAGTTGATAAAAGAAATAACACCTGACAACGCTATAAGAAAAGACAGAATTAATAATAAATAACAAATCCCAAGATATCCCTTATTCATTAAGTCTCAGTTTTATAAAAACCCTGATCCGGGCTCATATCACTATAACTATGAGCATTCGAGGAGCATTAAACCCAGACTAAAAAAAGCTACAATTGTAATGTAAAAAAAAAACGGGTGGGCCTCGCTTTGCTGTACAGTTGGGGGTGGAGTGTACCTCGTTTATAGGATAGGTCATTATTACAATGGATTTGTTAAATTTGAATGCAATGATAGATATAATTGTATATAAATAACGATTCTGAATGGAGTGAATATGTTTGTCTAAAATGGGTATATAATAATGTAGTATTTTATATTTAAATTGAAATATAATGCAATATACTATTATTATATATATAGTAATAGTATATGCAATTTCGTAAAAATTTAAATTTCAAACAGTCATAAATTTTTTTCCTTTAAGTCCGGTAGAATTTTTATATTATTTAAATCCTCCAATATTATTTAGTTACAATTAGTATAACTTATAATTATTCCTTTAATACATTTTCGAGAGTTTTCAGACAGCTAAATAAATTTTATAGATATTTAAAAAAAAAAAAATTACAAAAATCGAAAATTTAAATTGTCTATAAATAAGTCAAAATATGTCCAAATACTTTGAAAACTTAACCATGTATAGAGAATACCAATATAAAAATTTGGTGAAAATTTCAAGTTGTTACGGTTTTTCGTTTTTGAGTTAGAGCATTTTAAAAAAAATGTAGTTTGTAAAAACGTGATTTTGCGTAAAATTTCCCGTTTTTTCGTAATTTTTTTATTGTTTTTTTCGATTTTTTCAAAAAGTATGATTTTTGACTAACCCAAGTACCATCTACATTCTCTTTCTTTTCAGAAAAGTTGCTGTTTAAGCAAATCGAAGCATTTTTACTGAAAAAAAAGTTGTCATCAGACACAAAAAAAAAAAACACACATCATTGTAAAATCGATAGATTCCATCACTCCGTTCAGAATCTAATAAGAAAACCTGAAAACCATGATAATAAATATGATAATCTAAAGATTCAGTTGTAAGCGAGGTTTTAAGATACTAAATATTACTACGTAATGCGATTTGGGACTAATTGTCAACGTGCACGGACAATATACTTTACACGTACATTTCCCCAGCCCCCCCTTTTTTAAAATTAAAAAGTTTTTTTTTGCCAAATATTAATGTGCCATTTGTGTGAATTTGTGCGACTACTTTCAGAATTTGTGCAATACCGGTTTAACCATAAATTAAAAAATAGAGAAGGGGGCCAGAGAAATGTTCCCCAGCCCCCCCCCTCATAGAAAAAATAACTATTTTCAAATTTTTTTTCTCCCAAACATTAGTGCGCCATTAGTGTAAATTTGTGCGACTACTTTTAGAATTTGTGCGAAACCCGTTGTACCCGAAAAATCAGATTTTTCGTTTTTGGCATTTCTCCAGCCCCCCCTCATAGAAAAATAACTATTTTCAATTTTTTTTTCCCTTAAACATTAGTGCACCAATAGTGTTAATTTGTGCGACTGTTTCCAGAAATATTACAATAAAATGTTTTATAAAAGTAGACAAAACTAATCCTGACAGTTCAATATAACACAAAATTTACTCATGTGTCTTGTAAGAATGTAAGACGTATCCAGGGCCGTCCCGAGGGGGTGTAGGAGGTGAGTACCCCTCCCCCCGCCCATGACTCATCTAGTTGGGCCCAGTCGGCACATAGCTCAGCGATCCATTGAGTCGGCAATTTTAATAATATTCAATAATTATAATATTATATTAATATTTTAAGTATTTGAAAAAATATTTCATATTGCACAGTCAAATTATGAGTTCAAATATTTTCCTGTGAAAATAAATATTACTACTTTATAATTTTATAAGAATATCATAATTAATAATAATTATTAACAGTATTAACTGATGAGTAAAATAATAATAAAATTCCAATGAAATATTGTTGTTCCATGGGAATATATTCTCGATAACAATATGTTATAAATAGATCTGATGTATAATGTATAAATCGTCAAATCGATTGTCTGATCACATTGATATAATTTTGAACAGACATAATAAAAAAGAGGCAATACCATTAGAGCAAGAAAAAGAATTTAATAAGAATATAACATTTTATTGTAATATTTTTGGAAACAGTCGCACAAATTGACACTTATGGCGCACTAATGTTTGTTGAAAAAAAATTTGAAAATAGTTATTTTTCTATGAGGAGGGGCTGGGGAAATACCAAATATGAAAAATCTGATTTTTTGGGTACAACGGGTTTCGCACAAATTCTAAAAGTAGTCGCATAAATTCACACTAATGGCACACTAATGTTTGGGGGAAAAAAATTTGAAAATAATTATTTTTTCTATAAGGGGGGGGGGCTAGGGAACATTTCTCTGGCCCCCCTTCTCTATTTTTTAATTTATGGTTAAACTGGTATCGCACAAACTCTGAAAGTAGTCTCACAAATTCACACAAATGGCACACTAATATTTGGAAAAAAAAAACTTTTTAATTTTAAAAAAAGAGGGATGGGGAAATGTACGTATACTTTGCTCGACATTTTGTTTTAAAAACGAAAGATTTTCTATGCCGTAAAACAAAATATAGCCCATGATTTGTATACATGAACTATAAAAGGTTTTCTGAGAGTGAGAATCTTCATTATAGTAACATTCCTAAAATTAATTTTAAAAAAATGTATTTAAACTGGGTTGTATGTTGTATGTTGTAGGTTGTATGTTTTTAAACTGGGCCGTGCCAGGATAGCTAGTATAATATAAATGTATATTGTATAATAATGTACTTACTCTATTATTGTATGTTACACTAATATAAAAGTCCGATCATAAAAGTAATACGTTTTGCTAGTAATATATATATTTAAATCTTATTTTATGAATAATTTTGCAGATAAAAGAAACCTCAATAGAAATTAAAATGTTTACCCTTCTCATAAAATATGTTTTATTGTGTTCATTGTACTATGCATGTGCATGGTGGTCACGCCCATGAGTAATTCTATGGCCATTCACATGAATAAGCTGAATAAATTGCCACTGAATACTGAATAGTAGATCTACATTATTGTGTAATGTTATTAATACTGAAATCATTTTGTTGAGGGTAATTTAAATTTGTATTTAGCGTTATTTAAATTTTAAATTTAATTTATGAACACTTATGCAGTACTCTAATCTAGGTGTTTAATATTTATTATTAATATTTACTAGTCGAGTAAACATAATTGGATAAATAAATAAACTTAATATTTACCCATTATACAAGTTCAAATCTGTTCAAATCATTAAAAATTCACTTAATGTTCGAGATAAAAATAACATAAATAATACGTAGTGTATGGTGTAGGTATATGACATTTTTTTAATTAAAAAATTTAACTAAAATATCTACAGATTATTAATGTAATTATTATTAATTACCATTACATATTACTTTAAAATTCAAGATATAAATTCATGGATATTATAGGTACATATTTTTACTTTTCTATTAGTTACGTATTAAAGATCATTAATATTCTATACACTAATAGCTCAAATTGTTTGTTTCCATTTAACGTAAAAAAGTAATTAAAACTTAAGGTTGATTTAACACAAGTGGGATTACGTTAATAGAAGCTTCAGACTTCAGTGTACTTAACATAAGCTTTGTTGTTTAGCGATGTTTATATTTACATTAAATACTAGGAAGATAGACATGTTTACAAAATATTATAGCTATTGTGTGTACGACTACTTAGTAATTTATACTATTCATTATATCGTTTCAGACTTCTGGCCTTAACTTATACTATATTCGATTAGGTTTACACACATAAATATTGATTAAACTAATCTGATGGCTTGGATTTTCTTATAGCACACAATGCATGTTTTAAAAACTAAAAGATTAATTAATTTTTTGTTCTTGAATAAACTATAAATTAAGGTATTTTTACTTAACTTGAGTGAACCACCCAGAGAATACAATAGCTATATGTAGAAAAAAGTTTAAAACGATTTCATGATTAATTGATAGTTGAAGTTAGGTATCTAACTACCCAGCTAATTATTATATTTAATTGTAGTTAATCATTATGTTAATTATATCTCATAGAGTTTTGGAAAAGTAAAATAGAATCAGTTGTGGGTGTAAAATCTGGCTGTACATTATAAAAATGACTATTCTAAACAAAATGCAAGCCTTGAAACACTGTAGTATCAATCATTTTTTAAACATAATAAAATGTTCTACACCAATTGATCTTTAAGGCTCAATGAGTGTTGGCTTATAAAATTACCTGTTGAAATGTGTGTTGATTTGGAAAAGTGCTGGATTGCAAAGGACCTGTTGGTGTAGCATGTCTGTTATCGTGAGTGTTGATTTTCAAAAGGGCCTGTTGGCGCGCGTGCTGGTTTTCAAAAAGGCCTGTTCGCATAGCATATTTGGCTGTTGGTGTATGTGTTGGTTTGGAAAAGTGCTCCATGATGCGTGTGCTACATGCAAAAGGGTCTTTTGGCTTAGGAATAACACAACATTTATCAACTTCATACTACCCACCGAGTATAATTGCATGAATGAGCTCATGAATAAAATAATATAATATAAGTATCTAACAATTTAACCCATCATGTAAATAATAACCAAAATAATTGGAAATTATAATATTACAAAATGGTAGTTTTCGCCAGTTTAGTGTCGTATGTGCTTATCACTCCAACATATTATACACCACAAACATATATGTACACAATGAGTTAAGTAAAAACTTATTCGACGGAGTTGTGCCATTATTAATGTGATCACTGATCAGATAAGACTTAATTTAAGATATGCACTTTATTTACGCATACCTACTATTTGATGATGAACGTTTTCCTGTATCTACACCACCAAAGATTTTATTATTATTTTCTTTTTCTCTTTTATAATGCTACATAACCTTGTGAGAACATGTTTGCAAAGTTGTCATAAAACATATTTGTAAAATTATATTATTTGATTCACTAATAATTCTTTATTAGGCTAAAATATTGTTTTAGAAATATCTTATGTTTTCTAAGAATATTGCTATTGCCCAGAACACTAAATCACCTACTGAAGCAACGCAACCACTAGATAATAAAAGATATCCAACAGATCTAAAATATGATACATTAGAAAATTTAAAATAATATTAACTAATTAGGAAGGAAATATTAAAATTAATATAAACAAAACAAAAAAAAACAAAAAAACAGAGTATGACAAAACTTATTAAAAGGTAGAATACTCACCCAAGACAAATGGTACTGGTAAAAATATAATTCCAACAAAAAGGAAACACATAGGAATTAGCGCATTATTATAAAGGCCAATTTAAGATAACAGAAAAACTGTTTGGTATACTAATTATAAAATAGCATTCATATGGTAAACAGATTATTATACATAATATTCACAATTCACGTAAATAAAATTTAATCTTAAAATAATTAAATTTAAAGAAATCAAATTTAATTGTATAAAACTATATTAATGTATATGAATATACCTAGACACATGATAGTCACTTAACGAATGTCAAACAAATCATAACGTTAAGACGAATGTAATTATAATAATAAAATAGTACCTTTTTCGAAAAAAAAAATGTGTAGGTAATAATATGTTTGATAAAATCATATAACCGAATTTCTGTTAAAAACTAACGAAAATGAGCAATATGGTTTTTGACCTAACCGCTCTTCAATATGTAATAGCATTGTTTTCAATAATTGTATTCTTAATGCCATTGGAAATAATTCTTTTTCATTCATCCAGAATGCAATGGATAAAAATTCTGGATCGCAGATCAAAAATCACACAAAACACTTCTGGTATTCCTCAAGGAGGTCACATATCTTCTTTACATTTTGCTTTGTTCATGAATGGAGAATTACTGGAGAAAGACCTAGGAATTATTTTTACTAAAAATCTAAACTTTCATCCACATATTGAGTACATTTGCTGCAAAGCCTTCAAAAAATGAGGTTTCATTAAACGCATCTCTTCCGATTTTAAGTATTCATACTCATTAAAGTCTCTTTTTTATTCACTTAATAGATCTATTGTTAAATTCAGGTCAGACTTATGGGGGGGGGGACCCTACACTGCGACTAGTTCAGCGTAAATTT
Source organism: Chaitophorus viminalis (assembly GCA_025469195.1). Classification (NCBI taxonomy): domain Eukaryota; kingdom Metazoa; phylum Arthropoda; class Insecta; order Hemiptera; family Aphididae; genus Chaitophorus; species Chaitophorus viminalis. The sequence goes on from JAIPRK010000706.1 coordinate 53,508, forward strand.
TTAAATTATGTTTCTTTTATCCTTAAGATTGATCCCCCACCTCACGGTAACCTTCCCGTTTTACAATATTTAAAATTTAATAGGTCTAACTAACCGCAGAGTTAATGCCTACTTAAGTTGTTTTAATAAACTCTTAAATAACTCGATAGATGCACTTGAATTACTATCCGAAGCCAACTTCGGAGAGTTCCTAATATTTATTCTCGCACATCAGTTTCTTTCTATGTCCCCTTCCATCACGCCAATTACGGATGAAACTAACCCATCCATCGAATGATGCGCTTAGCTAATGCCTTTCAAACTTCATTATTAATACTGTCACATATGTCTTATCTTTCTAAATAAGTACCTATATGTAAATGTTAATATTATCAGTACCTCGAGCTTGCCTGTAACAAATTTAAATAAATAAATAGGTAAATAAAATATTTTAAAATTCAACTATTTGTATTCCCATAAAAAAAAAAAAATTGTTGAAGAAAGTTTATCAGTGAAATAAATCTCACCTTCATATTATTTCTTAATATTTAGTATTTAAATACTGTATTTCAAATTTTTAACTCCTGTGGGATGTGACAATTATAAATTAAATTAAAAGTTTCATTGATAAATATATTAGGCTATTAACATTTTATTGTATTTTATGTTGGTACATATTTATTAAGATTCCTACGAAAAAAATAAAAATAAACGCTAAAATTCAAAAATTAAATTCAATAAGTATATTTACCACCATTTACTTTTATTTTTGTTTATAAAAAACTTTTGCTTAGTACATTTTTAATATATATTTATTATTAAATCATATTTTAAAAGGAAAAAAATACAATTAAAACCAGGAATAGAAATAGTTAGCATATCTCAAGAATATTAATTTACTTGATGGCACGCATGTAAAAATTAAGGCGTAAGTCAATTATTATATAAATTTGGAGGTTTAAATATACCTTTTTACAACTATGTTTACGTCAGCATCATCAGCTTTTTTCATGTTTGTCATGATGTCCTGTTTTTGGTAAGAAGCTAGTTCATCCAATAGAAGATTAATTCTTAAAAGAAGTATTTACGCAGTCTCCTTCTAGTTAATAATTTAAAATTAAAAAATAATACGCGGACCAAATATAATTCGTATCTGCTGAGTAACTATTACTCGAACTTTTTGAAATATTTCTAATTATTTCAAACCATTGGAAGCAAAGAAAGCCGTGTTATTAAATATAACTGTGCATTATTGCTGTTAAATCATGATTTAAATCATTTCATTGCTAACAATATAATAGTCATTACACGCAATATCGTTCAGTTTATCCGTAGTGTGTATAACACTAACGCGTGCACATAATCGCAGTTACACAGTAATTATTATTTTTAAAACGTATCGTATTGAACTTGAAATTTATTTATTTCAACATCTAAACATAATCTAATGAATTGTCTACGGTATTAGTTAGTTTATATATTATGCGAGTGGGGTTTCCATGTTTTATTTTTCACAACCCTTGCGTTGTTTTCCTGAAATCCACGAAACGAGTTACACTATTCGTATTGTATAAACCAAATTTAACATAATATTTGATAGAAAATTTAACTCGCGTTTAATTGATATTAGACCATCACTGTTAACCATTCCATCGGCAAACAATTATATATATATATATATATATATATATATAATATTAATAAATACATACGATCTCTTGTTTCACTGCAAAGAATATTATTATGCTTGTTTATGATCGCGTGCGATGTGGACTCGACCATAACGTGTATTGTCCATGCATCATTATTATTATGCTCGGTTTGGCACAACGCGTGGAATACTGAAGTGTCTATCATCAGAAATATTAATATTAATAATAGTAATGATAATAATAATAATAATAATAATAAAAACATGAATAAAACAGTGAAAGCGTTATTTATTTTATTTTTGACTATAGCATAGGTATTGGCACTCGAAAAACGTTGAGGTGCAGGACAAGCGTCGCTATATTATATTATGTATATACACAGACACATACTCATAGACATGAACACATCTGTTGTTATTTTATTATTATTATTATTACGAGCTGTTAGATTGTTGTTTACATAATATCGGACGAAGTTTGGGTCAATTGACTGCGGCGCGTGCGACAAATGTAGGTAGGTACTCGTATACAGTATACGAACCGCACGATAATAATATTATTATGACACGACAGGGGTAGAGTGAATATTTCCCGATCTCTGTCGATAGAAGTTCGATTTCAGTAGCTTATTTTTTATTCTTTTTCATCAACCTATGTTCCATACACATACCTACAGAAAACGACTGTAGATATTGTTATTACAATATTGCACATATCAGGAATATTAATATATTATTTAGGCAGTGGTGATGTCGAACTCGACATGTTTAGATAAACGTAATGTGCGCGTAAATTATTTATTTTCTTTTTTCCCTCCAAGCATGTCGATATATCATCGGGGCTACAACGGTGGTGGCAGCGAGCAGTTGCCCGTTACAGCGGCACATTTAAAATATAGTATAGTGATTTTCTACGTATTCCTACAGGCAGGCAATAACCCAGAGTTCTGATATCCATAAACACACACACACACACACACACACACACACACACACACACACACCTGCCCTCTTACGTATGCACAAAATACACGACCTAATCTCACGTGTATTTTCGAAATAATAGTAATGTACGATATTTTTAGGTGGTGAGCCGAATAAACGATATTTATTGATCATTTGAAATGCACATTATATCGCCTTTGCCTGATATTGCTGTTGTTGCTGATGTGAACGCCTGCATTCAACACCGCTTGTGCATGTCGCATGATATGTTTTTCCGTTTTATCATAATATTTTATGTTTTTGGACTGTAGATGTATTATTTTTTGTCGACTTATTCTATTAAATTATATATAATTTACACGCTGGAGATAATGTGGATGGTGGATACTATGTTTGGGCAATAGTATAATGAAATTCGTGTTTCTTCTGACCGTGCATACGGTATACTCGTACGTGTACATTCTGATGCACATTGAATTGTGAAGACACAACTTTTTATAGTAACCATCCAAAACACGATTGAATAATTTTTAATTAAATATAATTAAATCCGTTTGCCACTTTAAATGGGGTTCAGACCGCAAAACACTCTCAATTCTATACAACTCCTTGATACAATCTACATTGGACTACGGATCAATCATTTACAGCCTCGCCAACCACAACACCCTAAAAACACTCAACACTATACAAAACGATGGTATCAGAATGTCCATTGGAGCTTTCAAATCAAGCCCAGTTGACAGTTTACTGTGCGAAGCCCACTTCCTACCACTCGACATCGGACAAAAATACCTAATCACAAAATACGCAGCCAAAAAGATGTTTACCCCTCAAACAGGCATAACAAAGATAATCTCACACCCCTATCACGACCATCTCCTGAAACCTCTTTATATTAAGGTTCACGACATCCTTGAAGAGATATCCTTCAACATCAACAACATAAAACCTATAGAAACAATTTCAACAATCCTTCCATGGAACACGAACCGCATAGAAACCAACACAGACCTTATCCAATTTAACAAAAAAGATACACCTCATAATCTGATCATTAATACTTTCTACGAAATAATAAACTCTGAATTCCAAAACTACTACCAATTCTATACAGACGCCTCCAAAACAACAAATGAAACTGGTTTTGCTATTATCCATAGGATGATAACATTCTTTACAAAATAATCCCTTTCTCAAGCATATACACTGCAGAAACTTTCGCCATAATTGAAGCTATATTAATCGCACTTTCCTCTGACCACGATAAAGTCCTCATCCTAAGCGACTCTATGAGCGCAGTCGCCTCAGTAACCAACATACACACAAAATGTAACCTCGCCCGTAACATTCAAAACAAAATCTTCACAACACACAAAACCATCAAACTCATGTGGGTACCATCACACATCGGAATCCCCGGCAATGAACTCGCTAACGAATTGGCGATGAAAGCGATCAACTCTCCCGATACCAAATTATACCCACATGTAACATATGATGACGTAATCAACACCCTTAAATATAAATTCTACACTCTATGGCATAATCGATGGGGAAATCAAATAAATCAAAGCAATAAACTCAAAGAAATAAAACCGTCGACCAAAAAATGGCCTGATACACCAGTCAAGCTTACACGACACGAAGAGACCATGGTCACCAGAGTACGCATCAGACATACCAGAATTACCCACTCCTATCTAATGCGTGGGGAGCTTAAACCCAGGTGTGAAACATGCAGTGATCTCACTGTTAAACAATTGTTTCTGGAATGATGCCAGAGTGGGGGCTAACCTGAACATCAGCTCACTCAAAGACGCACTCGGACCAGGACAAGAAAAATTCATATTGAAGGTCATCAAGACGGCTGATCTCACAACTAATATCTAAGACTACGGACCAACAAAGCCACACAACCATTATTATACCTAATATTTAAATGTCAATATTCATAATATAAGTATTTGTAACTTTATGTAACTACTAAAGACACAAATTGCAGTAGGCTAATAAACATTTGTATTTGAAGCCTTAAAATTAATAAAAAAAAAAAAAAAAAATCCTTCCCGACGAACACGTCCTACAGCAGCGGTTCTTAACCTTTTGTAGATCACGGACCCCTGATGAAAGATTTTTAGAAATCGTGGACCCCTAGCCAAATTTTTTTTTCGAATACCTTTTTAAACATCTCATGTTATCTATACAAATTAAGATATAAGTAGACGTAAAAAACATACACACATAAAAATGTAAAATAATTAATTTTATTTTTATTATTCATAAAATTAAGTTTTTATTTGGTTAATGTGATGGTTGGTGTTGCGTTCGCGACACAAGTTTTTGAACATCGGACTCAATACTGGAAAGCTTCAAGACTGCCGCGGACCCCCGATATGAGTATCGCGGACCCCAGGTTAAGAACAGCTGTCCTACAGTCAGTAGCGGCGTAAATATAGCTAATTTATGAGGCGGCCGCCTCATACAAATATGGGGGTGGGTATCCCAATGGGCAATGACTCCAGTAAGGTGGATATAAATCCGTCTTGGACTTCAGTCTCCAGGACTAATTCATAATTTATACTCACATAGTCACATATGACATAGGTACCTATAAAGTAAATATAAGTAGGTACCCTACGTTACAGAAATTGGTGGATGGGTACTTATTTATGGTAGTTGCTTAATAGGAAAACCATTTCACGTCGCCACTGCCCACAGTATAGGACAGTGGTCTCGTGAGGACACGTCTCGTAGTGTTTGACAGAGGGTTGGAGACCAGGGGCTGACGTGGTCCACGGCTTCGGGGGCTCGCGCGTTCGATGGGGTTGATGAGGGGGGTTGGGGAGACGATGAGAGGGAGAGGGTAGAACTTGAACGTACGGCGATAATATCCGGCGATGAATACCGGTGCGTGTGCACGGCCGGAAAGTTGATAATTAACGGCGGACGGGGCGGCGGTGGCGGTGGCGGAGCGCCTTGCACAGATGCGGCGCGAGTGTGTTGTTGTGCCGCGCGCGCGGCCACAGGGACGACCGAACGCGCGCGCGCTACCCGCCGCGGACACCGGCGTAACGCTCGACGGCGGCGGCGGCGGCGGCGTCCGTTCTCGCGGGTGGCACGACCATCAGTCGACGGTTCGCGCGCGTTGTGTACGGAAAAGCGGACGGATCGTGACGCGCGGTGGTGTGTGCGACAAGTGTGCGCGCGTGTGCGTGTGCTCGTGTGTGCTCGTGCGTGTGCGCGCTCGTGGACGTGTGCTTGTCCCTCATATTAATTGTTGTACCCCACACACATCGTACGGCGGCGTATCGCTGACCAGCCTCTCACTGGATACTCACTGGTCACTGCAGGAACGGCATCACTTTTGGAGATAATCATACCCGTGTGTTCTCACCACCACAGGCTGTATCCTCGTGTCCCGGCTCTCCATTGCTCCATTAACCTCCTCCCACCTCCTTACGACCGCTGCTCGTGCTTTTATCGCTACGACGACGACGACGACGATGACGATGATCGAAGCGCGCGCGACGCCCTTCGACCATCACGTCACGGCCGCGACGTGACGCCCGTCCGCTGCTTGAGCGCCGTGACCGACGAGCGACCACGGCCGAGCTGCTCGCTTATCGGGCGGCGACCGCGGCCGCCGCGGTGGCTGCCGAACGTACGGCCGTGCAGCTGGCCATGCACGGAAACGGCACCGGCGGCGGCCCGTACATGGACGACGGCGGCGGCGGTGGTAATTACACGGACGACCTGTACACGGACATCGCGGGCAACTGTTCGCTGTTGCCGCTCTCGCCGTCCTCGCTGTTCAACAACAGCACCGGCTGCTACGAGGAGGTGATCGTGAAAAACTATTGGGCCCTCGGGCTGGTCGTGTTCCCCATTCTCACGCTGTTCGGCAACGTGCTCGTCATAATCAGCGTGTGCCGCGAACGGGCTCTGCAGTCCGTCACCAACTACTTCATCGTCAGCCTGGCGCTGGCTGATCTGCTGGTCGCGCTCATGGTCATGCCGTTCGCCGTCTACGTGCTGGTGAGCGCCACTACCGTTTGCATGAAATTGATTGTTGTTGTTGTTGTTGTTGCATAAATGCAGTTGTCGTTATCGAGAAAACCGTTCTAGTCGGATGGGCGAGGCAACTGCCGTTCGAATGTCACGGAAGCCCAATAAAACCATAAAATAAATTGTATATTATCAATAAAATTCTTGATAAAAATTTGAAAAGTAAAATTCGCCGGTGACACCGGTCTCTTTTAATCGAATCTCTTATGATGTATATTATAATACTATGATTCTTAAACAAGTTCGGCGTACGATTTACAATCACGGTCGACAATTATTATTGAAATGTGCAAGCTTTTCGTATTCGACGTAGCACGTGTTTAGTTCTTTCCGGACAATATCAAAACACAGTAAATTGCAGTCACTTAATGACGTAATCATGTCGTTTGTCAGTTCGGACGGTTTCGATTTTTCGACAACGTCGAGTTCGGAAAAAAATATATAGAGTGTATTTTGATTATTTCTTGCACCCCCTTAATATCTTCTTTACTTTTATGTATTATTACAACAAGCTGCTACTCCGCTGGACAAGTCTATGCTCGTTGCGTAGTAAATCCCAAAATGCCGTTTTAGACAATTGCGATTGTTTCACGCGTCGGCGAGGTGCGACCGGGCACGGGGAAGGTCGTTTTACGGTGGGTCGTCGCGTGATATAAACGGAAAAATAAAAAACAGAATAATGGGTGTAAAGGACAGTATTAAAATAAAAATTTACGATTATCAGTGCCGCGCATTGGGTCGTTAAACGCACCAACGACGGCGGCGGTGGTGGCCGGAAGGGCCTGCCGTTGTAAGTATATAGTATTCGAGAGGAAATCGTATTTAGTACATTACGCGCCGGGTCGACAGACCCATGGTCACAATTCCTTTTGTATGATGACATTTGTCTTATCACGTTTTCCTCAGAAATGACATTGTTGTATAACTTCTAACGTCATTACAGCTACCGCCGGCTACGTCGTATACGTATATACCTACACTTCCATTTTATTCCATTTGAAAACGCGTCACGAAATTAGAATTCATCCACTCGTCGTCATTGTCATATATTATATATTAATTTAGCTGTCTATAATTGATTGTTCATAATATTATTATTATCACACGCTCGACCAAAATGGCAAAATATAAATTGAGTGACTAACAACTATAATGTTTTCGGTTATAACGAAACGCGTACGGCGTCTAAAACCTATGTATTTTATGTATTTATTATTAGTTTTTACTATTATTATTTATTTCTCAGAAACGAGAATACTGCCCCCCCCCCACTCGTACAGTAGTTAAATCTATAATATAAATATATTTATTATGTATCTATTTTTATTATAGTAGTTTCTGTATTCACTATACCGCCCTATCAGATGTTATCAGATTTTACTACGTACATGCATTGTGCACATATTATGAGGTTTAGTGGTGTGCGCACGTTTAATGTGTTATACTCAACACCATTCGTATAGACATATTGCACTATTTTATGTGATACGCATGAATTTTATGCTATTTTAACAGATTCCATGTGAGAACTCTATGTATATATACATTTTTGCGGGATTATTATTGAAGATATGTTTGTACAACGTTCCCTGGGTTATATATTAGATATTCCATATAATACATTATACGTTAGTTGTCTGTCCGAATTACTGCGGAATCTTCACTGCGCTGGGCAAACTACTGATACTGCTACAAATGAGTGATTTGCTGTCATGTACGATTTATTTTTGGATAGACAAATCGTCGCGTTGAAATTAAATCGGACCAAATGCCGGTATATTAAGATGATTGACCATTTGATAATGGTTTTTTTTTTTTTAGCAATCGGTAATCCTTCTTTTTATTCTCAAATACAGGCAGGTTAAACACAAAGTATCAAGTGGGTCAAATATATTCAATAGTTTAATACGCGGGCCGCACATAACTAATTAATAGATATATAATTTTTCTTTTTTGTCCAATAATATTTTTAGCCATGGGCCACAAAAAAATAAGCTGCGGCCCGCGGGCAGCATGTTTGATATGCCTGCTCTAGTACAATGATCGCAATAGAAAATATTTCCGTGTACACACAATTATTTTACAGCTCAAATCAAGGAGATTATATCATGCATGGTGCAATTATATCACGATATCAACCGCGGCGGTCGTATTGCTCTCGAAACCTTATACCTATTATAGGTGTCTATTTATTTTCGCGCATTTTTACGCAATTGCGATGTTTGATTTTTTATGGAAATCAACTTGTTAATGTTCAGTCATAAATTTGAATAGTTACTCAACCAGCTAACATTATCACTGAATGGTATTACGTGGTATGATTACCAATTCTAATTAGATTTTTTTTTTTAGTCTTACGCTTACATTAAGAATGAATTTTGATCAACCGAAAACGATTTTCCTGGAAGTACCCATTTTTGTCTTTTACATAAAGTATGGAATTCGATGTGTATGCATGTATCGCTAGAATTAGTTCATTTCTCACCACTAGGGAGAAATAGGTTTTTTTTTTTCGTTATGTCTTGCAATTCTCCTATATTCAGTGAACATTGAGTATTTAGATGTATAGATGTATTTAAAAGTTTGTTCGATGATGCATAATTGATAACAATCGTTCAATTCGTTAACGGTTGATTGAAACTTAAAATAATATTGTTATTCATATAACATATATTATTTTATCTGTTAAGTGGATGCTATACCTGCATGCAGTGTTGTGCAATAGCTAAATTTAATTAGATAAATTTATCTAGATACCTTATCTAGATAAAACAATCGTATCTTTTATCTTATTTAGATAAATTACACAATTGGTATCTATCTGTAATCTAAGATAAAAAACTTCGTCATCTATATTAATTTATCTAGATTGTTCACGAGACGTAGTCCGAAAAATATACGAACATCATATTTTCCGATATTATTTTTAAAATTGTATAATATGTTTTATAATGAATTATTGAATTATCCGTATATATTTAGGTACCTAGTATTATTATTGTCATTTTTCACTAATGCACACCACTTTTAAGAAATTAATAATAATAATTGTATCGTTGATGGTTAATCGTCGACATAGATAAGCTTTATATAATAATATTATATAATTCAAGTCGAAGGTCTAAGACTCTAAGAATAACCTGATAGACGATAGTACTGGGAATATTGGTATCAATCGGTATTAGAATAGTTTGAAAATACCAATAACTAATAAGAATAAACCACCAGCTCCACTCAGTCTACTCCCCAATTGCCAACAACCTTTATTAGTTAACCACTGCAAGTTATAAATATTTCATTTATTATTATTCATTGCCTATAGAAAAAGTATCATACCATCATAATTGACTAATGACTTCATTCATAACCGTCCGCGTACGCCGTATAGTCTACTCAGTTAATTTTTTTTTAATCGTTTTATCATATTTAAATTATGGATCGATTTGTAAAGAGAGCTTGCCTAGAAGACACTGCTCAAAATATGAATGATCCGCCAGCTGAAAAAGTAACACCATCTATAACGAACATAAAATTCAAATATTTGTTTGATGAAGTTTTTAAATTAATGTCAACTGATGGTGAAAAGCTAATAGCATCGTGTATAAACTGCCATAACTCATAATTGTATTAATATTTTCTACAAACCTAATATAAAAAATAAAATTTAACAAAAACATGTTTTAAGAATAACATTTATAAAAAATCATCTTATTTTCATCTAGATAAAATTGATTTTATCTGTATCTATATCTAGATATATTTTAATTTATCATTATCTATCTCTATCTAGATATATTTTGAGTTCATATATTTTATCTATATCTAGATACAAAAAAAATTATCTAAGCACAACATTGCGGCTGCATGTGTCGTCTCTTCAAGGCCACCCGCTCCTTTAGATAATAATTTGTTTAAACATTCGATATTTTACTGGCACTTACTCCCTAGTTTAATATAATTATGTGGAACATTATACATTATGTACCTATGTATTGTATTAAGGGGTATATAGGCATTTTATATTATAAATCCTATATTGCAGTTAAAATTTTTTATGATGGAATATAAAAACAGATTCTATGGTAAGTGTAAGTTGTGTAAATTGTTTTTTATGCTCTTCCCCTCTCAGAAAAATTTCTGCGAGGGGTTTTGTGTCTCCGTCTTATAAATGTACCACGTGGAAAATTTGCGTTCAAAAGTTCAAATTCTGTGTCGTTAGAGCTTTAATGTTAATGTAAGCAGATCTATTATAAAACTTCTTAGGAAGGACATAATAACATTATCTGTAGTTTATTGGGTAGTTTTTAACAATATTTTAATTTTTAAGCGAGTTTGAGTTTTTTTAAATTATAAAATTTCATGTACGAATAAAGTTATAACTCGCTTAAATATTAAAATACTTGGCACATAGTGCCATATTTTGATATTAATTTAATTTAAAGTAATTTTTTATAACCTTATAGTAAACCATTCGTACTAATAAATTTAAATGTAAACTACAATAACTATAATTACTATAGTGAAAGTTCTATTTACAGTCATTTGCTAATAGTGAAAAAACAAATATTATTATTAAAAGTCTCGTTTAAATAGCATTAGTACATTTAAATTTTTATTATTTTAATAACAAACAACTCTGACGAAGGACGACTTTCAATTTCCATCAGTAGTTCATTAATAGATGGTTCTCACATCAATTCAAAGGTGAGACAAGTTATGTTTTTTTTTCTAATCCACTGGTAAATTTTTTTGGCAATTATTTTCCATTAGAAATTAGAAGGTTATAAATGCGATTATATTATTCAAACGTATACAACTATCTTTTAGTAGATCATAGTTTTACATAAATAACAATTTCGATTATGAAATTCAACGGAATTCCTTGGGTGGTATTCTTAATTCTATAATAAGATATTCTGAAATATGCGTTTTTTCTTTTATTTTTTTGAATACCTATATTTTATAGCCCATTTCAATAAATATTGTACTTTGTAATTATATATAAATGCACCACATATTTGTATAGTAGTTTGCGTGTTGGCGAAAACTATTTTTTTTCATGGTTTAAGTAATGTCCAACACATTATTAATGCACTCAAATCAACATTCAAAATAGACGGTTGAATAAATATTGAATAAGCAGTCAATAAAACATAATATTTTAGTGCAGTGTCTGATTTTAATTTATTTTTTTTTTGCTTTTTAAAACTGATAATATGGAAGTTGTTAGACTGGTACATTATATATTATAATAATATAATGTTATATGCATAATACTTATCAATAATGAGTTGGTTGATAATTCATATTGAGTCGTTATAACTTATAATATAATGTTTATATTGCGTGTGATTTTCCAGGGAATCGTGGTAATACTTACTGTTCGATTCGATGGAAAATTTAGGTAATAGCATATAATACTTTCCGAACTGTTTATGATCATCCTTAGATTAATGCAGATAATATAAACCATTATAAATTAATATCAAAATGCATATTATGACGTATTATTAAAATTATTATACTGCCTACAATTTGTTGTGTAAATTATATTAATATGTTAACTTTATAGATACAAAGAAAATGATTTTAAAATATAATTTTTATAACTATTTATTACGTTTACTATTATTGCCATTGATTAAACTCCATACAGTTTTATATTTCTTAAGTACACGAGAAAGTACCGTGAACTTGTTCTTTTAAGATTAAAAACGAGAAACGCTAGGCGAAAAATGTACCGGCGGCGTTCTTTTGGTTTACATTATTCAATAAAAACCGACGGTGCGCGATGAATTTTTCATAACGTTGTCAAGGTCTTGGATGGGTCACCGACAACCACCGGATCCGTCGGTTCTCCGACTTTGTGTTAATCGCTGACGGTTTATCAGACATTAAATCTGGGTTGCCTAATACTTTATAGCCACGACCAGACACCAATTTACACTTAATTCGAACAATATGGCACTGCGCTCCTCTACTACGCATTTTCGAATGCACTTATATTTTAAGTAGTGGTTTACATTGCCGGTGATTGAATATTATATGCCCACACTGTCCGGGAATGGCACTAAACGCGGTGACGTTGAAATTATTTTCAGAAAATTAAACGGTGTAAATCGCTCACAGTATCGGTAAGATAATATTAATATAATATTGAATTTAATTTAACGCATGCAATATTGCATATGTATCATATTTATTTTTAAAATAATGTAAAAACTCATTCGATCACAATCATGCCATATAACGAGTCTCTGAATTGGTACGCAAATTTGAACTCGAAAAATATATCAAGGTTTTATTTATTTTATAAGATAACACCCTTGAAGGGTAATATAGTACAGATAGTAAATACTAAATGTAAATATGAAGCTATGGTATTTCAGCGTACGTACAATTTAAAATTAACAATAATACAGAAATATATTTTTTAAACTATGATTAACAGGATATTTTATTATTGTTGATTCACTAGTTTCTTCAATTTATTATTCATGCATTGTATTACATACAGTTTTTTCGACGATATTATTATCTTATGTTGTTACGGTTAATAATGTTTCCACTATACACGGTTATTGTACTAAAAAAAAAAAACGGTATGCATTCATCGCACATTATATATTACGTATTATTACATATACTAATCAATGCCCCTTTTCCATGTGCACATATTACGTGCAGCAGTACCTACGTATCTATATACTGTCGTGCGAAAAATGATGAACATTATTGGTATCCGGATGTTTTAAGCCCTCAACTCTAAACTACATTCGAATCATGTAAGATCCGTACGAAACGCAATCGGATGGGTTAAATGTCGTCAGACATCGGTTTTGTAATAAACTAATAACAGAAACCTTAGTGGCCGTTTTGACGGTGTGTGGACTTTATAATATCCTCTTGCACACGATATACTTTAGCGAGGGTATCGAGAGAATATTGCCGCAGTGAACGGTTACTGCAGTAATAGCAGCAGCTGATCTTAATAAAAAAAAAAGTGTATACGCATCCGTGTGAAACATCGCGCTTATATGCAAATATATCGCACTAGGAAACGGTTATTAAGGGTCATACACGCTTAGGGTTCGAATTTTCCAGTACCGTAATTTTTCTCCAGTCCCGTTACACGCACACATATAATAATATTTTAGTTTATGTTTATGTGCATGCTTGTACTTTACGTACACTCTTGTTAGATGTACGATTCTGTGTATTGCGTGTAAAACTGAAGTGTTGATATAGAGCGAAAGCTTCGCAGCAATGAAGAGGGTGCAATGAATCCAAAACTAACGTATAGGGACGGCGAGAAACAGCTCGTACCAATGTAGAACATGTAACAATCGCCATATTATACTTCAGCTGTAGTCGACGACAGCCCATTAGGGTTTTTCCGAGAGTTTTTCATTTGGTCAACGAAAAAAAAAAAAAAAGTCCAATACAAAATAATATGTATTTATACATGCGTTTTTTTTATAATATGGTTCACTTGAACGAATATAAAATACAATTGTCCTAGCGAGAATATCAACGAGGCCAATCATTAGCAGTTACTTTTAGTTGTAGGTATCACATTTATTTTTACTTCACATAATATCTACTGCGTTATCATGTGTATTTTCATGTATTTTGTTTTCGCTAATGTTTTACCGGCTATAACAATGATTTATCAGTGAAACGTGGAATAATATCCAAAATACTTATAGATATTAAATATTAGTCGTGATGCAAATTAAACATACATACATAATCAGGTAATTATATAGCCGTTAAAACAGTTTTTTAAATAAGATAAAATTGGATTTTGTATTTTATTTTAAATATAAAAACTAAAATCGTATTGAAACGATTTGTATTTAATATTTATAACGGCTAAACTCTACATAATTCTATGGAATACTGTGCGTACACCGGAGTTATTGTTAAAAAATTGATTTACGAGCTTACTATAATATTATATACTATTAAATTATCGTAACAACATGTATGCACTTAAAATGTATCAGAGGCTTTTGTATTACAAGTATGAAGTAATTACAATAAAATAGTTTAGAAGGCTGAATTCGATAAAGTAAGACGAAGCTAATAATAAATTATTTGTGAAAACGAACAGTTATTTGACCGACGCTAAATAATTTTGGTTTTTATTCTAAAAGAATCGTAGAACGTTTACTCAGCTATCCAAGTTTTTGTTGGAAAATGTACTGAAAGGATTTTGCAACATTTTCACCCTACCGATGCTTTCTAAAACGTTTTATTCCTTTTTCATTTTTGCGTTTTAATACTTTCTATAAGAACTCGGCTACTATTGAAATTTATCTTAAATAAATCGTTCGGTCACATTAACATGTTGAAATAATAATTGATTTGGATGGTTTTTCTATTTTATTATTCATTATTTGTTTTTTATAAAATCAGAGCGAAGAATAAGTTTTGAGTTTTTGTTTTAGCATATAATTGTTTTTATAAGTTTTCATAATATTTATCTACATAATATTATTATATATGTAGATCACTAACCAATTATGAATATTAATTACATATAAAATTAATGGATAAAATCATTTTTTTTTGTGTCATCAACTGTATCCAACTATAAAATAGTTCCCAACACTACAATTTTTAGAACACGATGGAAATTGTTTTCAAATTAAATTAAATGACTCTCTTGTAACATACTAAGGCTTACATAACGGAATAGTTTAACGACCAACTACATTCAGTTCATCTTGTTTGTTTTTAAATTTGTACTGTTAACAGTGTTCAGAAATATTTTACATTTAAACAATCTACCACATTAATAGCGTTTTTTGCATATCTGCAGTAGGTATTGACAAAGCTGTCTACCTTATAATTAGGATAATTGGTTCTAGTGAATTCCACGTTCAGGGCTTTTATTTGTACGCGTGAAAATATTACCTTTGTAAGGATGACATATATTTATTGAGATACATTTAATTTTTAATATCCAGCCTTTTTGTAATGTTTTGTGGTTCGAATATTTCTAAAATGATAATCTTCAAAGAATTTTTTTTGAAAAAAGGAACTTAATACATACAAGTCATTTCATCGTTGAGAATTATTTGAATTTCTTTATTAAATATTTGACTGCAATAAAAAATTAAATTACTGCATTTATTCGAAATTCTTAAATTTTATTGTTAAAGAAAACAAAAGAAAATAAATTAAAAACACATTATTTAACTCAACGTATATGTAATCAAACTTCGTGAAAATGTAAAAGTTTTGTTAAAAATTCATATGTTATAAACTAACATAATATAATATATTATGAGTTTAAAACAAATTGACTAATATTTGATAGATTTTTTTATTTTTTTTTTATTTAATCAACTTTTTAACATTTTTAAGATCAACAGTTATTTTTTTCATACTAATGTTTTTCAGTATTTTTTTATTACCTTTACCCGAATTAATTTATGTTTTTATTAGTTGTGAAATATACTTTAAATGTCTAAATTATGGTTATTTTTTTTAAAGTTATTGTTTTATTCTAAATTTCCATTGAACGATGAAAATATTGTTTGATTTTAATTAGTTGTTTAAAACATTAAGGGTAGAGGTATGTTAAAATAAACACTCTTATTTAATTATAATATGCATATATTGGGGTTTTTATTTGTACTTCAGATATTTAGTCTTATAATGATTTTCGATTAAAAATATTTGTTTATATAAATTATTTTTTCATAAATCTAAGTATTTATATTAATATCACTCTTTCTAATTTTATAATAGATAATTTCAATTTATAATAAGTGGAAGCACAATTATTATCCAAATAATATGCATATGTATCAATGCTTTTTGTGAACTTTTCTGTTAATAATTGTATGGTTATTTAATATTTTAATTCAAAAACTTGTTATAAGTAGTCTAGCGGGCGGATAGTAAATATTTTCTTTTATGTTTTTTTAGAATGCACTGTTCTAGTTGTATAAATTTAAAAATTATAATTGATAATTGTAAACTATTAGTCTATTATATGCAAATTTATTTTTTCGAAAAACAGTTTCTACTGAAGTATTAAAGAAAAAATTAGATTTTTATATAAATCCACAAATTGTATAATTTTTATATTTATCATACAAAAGAAGGAGGGTATGAAAAAGCTTATAAACTTAAACGTGAACAAATTTTCAAAATAATTAAAATAGTTTTTAGTTTAGCTTCTTTTTTCCTTGGTTGATAGATTTAATATATATATATATATATATATAATTTGAATTTGAAATTAAATCATGTCATTTTGTATTATACAATAATAATATAAGTTGATTTATTATTTTGTTTTATTTCAGTTCATCGTAATAAAGATGAAAAAATAGTTTTCTGTGCAAACATTATTTATTTAAATTCCCGTAAAAGAATAATATTTAAGTTATAAAATTTGAATTGTATTATAAGTACAATATTTTATGATTACATGTTAGTAATTACATTTTGTTTTTAAATTATTGTTAAGAAATAATAAAGAAATGTAATGGATGTACCTATAGCAAATATTATTAAATTGTTAATTGAACTATTTTTATAGTTTATAATGAAAGTAATTTGCTTTTTTCAATTCGGTGTATTATCATTCAAGAAAAAACTAGAATCAATAGATAATATCCAACAGAATATAGAATGGGAAAAATGGAACGATTTCAATGCTAATAATAATAATGCTCAGAGCTGCGTTTTTTTAGTAATAGAGATTCCATTATTAGGTAACTAATAGTATCATTCATAGACTCAATCATAATTGTATATCAAAGATCATTTGCTAATTTTAAAGAACTTTTACGCGGTTTTTGCCGCTTTGTAAATACATTTTTATCGATGATCATAAATAAGGGACCTTCTGTAAATATTTATTGAATTTATTTTAAGTTCATTATTTGCAACTACTTATGGAATGATGTGAAAAATGTTTATGTAAAATATACCGTTCGAAACGTTTAACATCTACGAAAAAACACAAGGCTTAAATATGTATATATTATATAATATATAAATATTTGTGTTGTATAAATATTATAGTTTAGAAGGTAAATTTAGTTATGGAAAGGCTTGTTGTTTCACTCACCTTAAAAGAGTGGGAAGTTTGAACTCATCTTGACGAGCTT
This sequence comes from Chaitophorus viminalis, assembly GCA_025469195.1. Taxonomy (NCBI): domain Eukaryota; kingdom Metazoa; phylum Arthropoda; class Insecta; order Hemiptera; family Aphididae; genus Chaitophorus; species Chaitophorus viminalis. Next base: position 71,286 of record JAIPRK010000706.1, read on the forward strand.
ATAGAACTGAGGAGGTGCCGTATCTTAGTTCATTTTTCGTTGCGAAATTTTCGAGATTATAAGTTTGCCATGTTATACTAAAATAGAAGATTAAGCAACGCGTTTATAATAATACGTATTATTTAATAAATTATACATGCGTTGTCATGCGTTTATTTTTGAAAAAAATACCATTTATATTTAGTACATGATATTTTATATACTCTATAAATTATACTAGTCGATTAAGCTAACAGAAAATGTACTATTTTTATGATACATAACAGAATTGATAAAAACGTAATAAATCGAGTTTATACAAGTTCAAAACGAATCAATTGTGCTTAGTTATTGCACATAGGTTTTACATTAAAATATAATATGCATTTATTTACATATATTTTCAAGTAAATAATTCATAAATTAACTGATCATTTAAACAGTAATCATATTTTAGCAGTGCACGCAGTTCTACTTTTAATAATACTGAAAATAATATAATATTTTCTCACATTATATGTAAGTTTTTACGTAGGTTTTTCGATCAGTCTCTTTTGAACTCAGCTGATTATACTATTCACTAAAACAGTTCACCATATATTCCTATGCTTTGGATAAGGACCCTTCATTTAATTAATTATTTAATCGAATTTTAGTATCTTTTCTTCATAATTTTGAACCAGAAAATAAACATACATTGCTCTCCATTAAGTAACTATTATAGCTTGAAAGATTAATGTCAACTATATCATAAATTTTACGTCATAAAACGTTTAAAATAGTATTGCTCAATAGCTTTGAATATACGGCCCACGTTGAAACAATTAATAAATTATGCTTAGTATTTATATATATATATATTGCGGTAGTTATACGGCAATGTAAATACTCGAAATTCATAACAACCACATCTAAATTGTATGTGTTAATGATAGTAATTTATGAATTGCTGCAAGTACTATACTATAGTGCGAGTATGGAATATAAATGCTTACCATCCGTGTAGTGTTGTATACACACAACGAATCTTATGAAAACATATCAACCGGTTGACAATTTTTGTTGAAAAAAAAAAAAAGATAATACACAATAGTACACTATGAACATAGTTTGACCACACTTTGATCATGGACGAATGATAAAAACACCACGATATTCAATTAGTTTACGGACACACAATAAGAAAAATATTGTGTGTATTTTGATTTAGTTCACAAAATTAAGTTAAAAATGGCATCCAAACAAGTATTTACAATAAATATTTCCAATGGTTGTCTATAATTAGCTGTTCTCAGTTGTTTTATAAGTTTTTTTTTGTTTTATACATTTTTTAATTTTCGTTTAGTATCTTTAGTATTGATAACAATATATAGATTATAATGTGCACGATCAAAATATTTTTTGCCAAGAGTTTTTAGATTTAATTTTGCTTGTATTCAGTATAAACAGTTTTATCATTCCAAATTGTTATAAATCAAAACCTTTTTTAACAATAAGTTATTTACTGAAAGATAATGCTGTGTTGAATTCAATTTTTATGATTATTTGACCGCTTGATATTGTATATTATTGTATATATAATATATTTAAAAAGCCTGTATAGGTGCTATTAGATCGTCGTTAATTTTTACATATTCGTAAATGCATTGAATATTTGGTATTTTTTAAAAACAATTCCGTAAGAAATAAACAAATTCATTTTCATCCGTTAGGTGTCTTGTCAATATTTTTGAAAGAAAACGGCATAAGTTGGTGCACACTTTTGCCGACAAAGAGTCGGTGAAGGGTGAAAAATCCATACAAACGACTACGGAGATCAGGAGGGTCATTTGAACCGCATTAGTAGACGTCCGAATCAAAGTACGATTTCCTGGATACGAATGCCCGACAACAATGATATAATAGAAAACATCCAGCAGCTCCAAGCACAAAAAATATATGCACGGTACATGATATATCCTGAGTTGAGGCGCGTTATTCAAATTTACGCTTTTCCTAATATTCAGCCGACTGAAACGTAGTACAACCCTTGTGGTATATTTTACTGTTCAGACGTAAAAAGGGGCGGTGTGAAAATCCAATAATCGTTAAATTCTCATATGACCATTTCATAAAAGTTTGATTTAAAAGCACATTTTTATATATTTCATGTGATTTCATTCGTAATTAATTTATAAATATATATACATTTTTTTACCATATAGTAGAGTAATAATTTTCGTATTTATCATGTTTTGGAATTTAGAATATTTAAAGGTTTTAAAAAGTTAATTTAAAAGACTTATTTAACATAACTGAACGCATAATTACTATGGAGCATTTTGATACATTCTGAGACTTAATAATAAAATAAGTAGGTACATATACAAAGATTTACCTTTACCTGCAGTCACTGCGGTCACCGACAGGGATTGTGGTAAATGATGGTTTAGTAGCAATGGGAATTACGACGATTGAGTAAACTAGAGGAGAGCAGTTTGTAGAATGTTTTGACTCCATACATTAGACAAGTGAAATAGAGAGATGCCTTTGTAGCAAACTGGTAAGTACCTTTAACTTGAAATATAAAATGGCATTTCAGTGATTCATCGAAGGAATTTCGATTGGAATGTTTTGATACGATTAGTGATTGAGGGCTTAGTTACCCGAAGCTCCATTCCGCTGTAATATAGTTTATATAGAAATATTTTACTGCTATGGTTGACGCGTACTAGGTAATCGTAATTAATGGAAACTGTTATTCGGGGCAGAAAGTTTTTTTTTCATGGACTTGTGTACCAAGTTTGTCGACGTTCTATGTGCAAACTTAATTAATAGAGGATAAGGGTATTTATAGTATAATATCCGAAACATGGACCTACACCTAGGTGTAGTTTATGTAGGTAGGTTATTAAATTAAAATGTATTATATTTTTATGATTAGCGGATAAAAATAAATCCAATAGTTACTTAGTAATAAAAACGATGATGTTTCTAATAAATTTGAAGTTAAAAAGGTTGAACTTGAAATATCAAAATTAGTGGGATATGCGCTCAAAAATGTATTAACCTTTTTATTTTACAATATAATTAATATGCATACACATATGTTATCGAATTGGAGCCCAGTTTAAAACAGTTACAATGAATTATATATTTATTATTACATTATGCATATGTATGTCAAATATAGTTATTAACAACAGCGATTATACTGCTATATATAATGCCAATAGTGTTTGTTAAATAATAAATATCGTATTATTATTTTTATTTTCCCATTTCACTACACATCTATCGAGGAAAATATAAACATACTAAATTATATAAGTAATTTAATATATTATACAGAGTATATTAAATAGGTATATTGAGGTTTTATGTTGTCGTTGAATGATTATAATTTTTAAGTTTTATAATACCACCTTGTTGCCTTCATATTCATTATTGAAACAAATTTATCTGAAATGTACAACAGACATTTTAAATATACGTGCACGTAAATTATCTGAAAATACACGTCTTGAATATTCAACTAAAGTTTACCACAGAATAGATAAAATATTTAAGTTTGAAACATATGAGATTATATATACTCGTACAATAATCTATTTTTATCTTATTTCAAAAATTTTGAGCCTTGAGAATTATTTAAAATCAAATATTAAACAAAAAAACGAAACTAATATATGATTTTATTTTAATTATTAGTTATCCATTAATAAGAATCTATTTACATGTTTTTTTTTAAAGGGTACCAGATAACATTTTTGGATTAGGGTTTTATCCGCGAGTGTTTACTAATGAAACATAAACGTGAAGTAGCTTAGAGTTCTACATGATATGTAAAAAAAAAAAAAATAACCAACGAAAGTTTGTAGTAAACATTAATCAATTTGACTACTTAGGTACTTTAAAAATTAATTAAAAATATTTTTTATGGGTGTAGCCTAGCCATGTAAGTTAATAATTCGTGGTTGATCTATAAATATTTTTATTGGAAATTGTATGGATTACATACTGTATTGTTTACAAACAGAAAAAGTTTAATAAGTTTAATAATAAACCGATTAAAAGTTAACTTTATTGTATTTTGCAATTTTTTTATTAAATAATAAAAATTAATATTTTACATAACTTACAATAACTTCAATTTGTTGGATATATATTCAGTAGAACTTCAGTATTGTGTAGGTACACACTAAGTTTATTTAGGGTCAAAGCTTTGACTGTTTAGATGTAGAGTATGAGACATCGTATTACATTTTGTAAGAAAATAAACAGTAGTTTATTATAATTCATATTTCAATTAATGCATATATTTTACAGATTTTACCTTTCTTCACTAAACTCTTAAGACTATAGTATGAGTATTGACATTCAAAATAATTTATTTTTTAGACATTTCAAACATTTTTAAATATTTGAGCTTTTGAATTTGTTTATAAAATCACTGAGATGTTTACCAATTTTAAGCGAAACGTAAATGTAGCAAACATTTTTTTGACGTTAATTAATTGTTTGTAGGTTATACTTTTTGTTAAAAATATTACTCTTCTAAAATAGTTTTATGCGAAATAAAATATAATCTTCAATTTTTTTTGAAATTGGTATTATTTATGTTTTATTAAAATGTAAAATATTAAAGTTTATGACTAATATAATTTAATTTTAATTTTAAGTAAAATTGACGATATTAATAAAATTAAATTGTGTGTTAGTATATAATATTATATGTTATAATATGTAAGTATTTGGTATTTTAATATACTGATGTCAAGACAATAAACTTTTGTATAATAGGGTTTATATTTTTTTGTCAAAACAAAATTTCTATATTAATTGTCATTATTGATATTTTCATAATATTATTATATGGATAATCATATTTAAATATAAAAATTAGTTTTCCTGAAAACTTTATGCATACCAAAAACAATACGATTCTTTTAATATATGCTTAGTAAAGTTTAGAAAGTAAAAATAGAAAGTTAGTGTGCAAAAAAAGATTTACTAATTAGAATTTAAATTGAAAAAATATAACACAATTGTTTCAATGATATTTTTTTATATTAAAGTATAACAGATTAAAAAAAAAAAACAACGAAGCATTTTGGAATAATTGTTATTGCATATTTTTTCGGTTTAAAATTAAATTAGTAAATTCCGTTTTATTAAAATGTTTCAGAGCTATATTTTGTTTTACTCTTTTTACATTGATTTTTTATCTATACTGTGTATTATACACCAGTGTTTATAATTTCAAAAAATTGTTTTTTTTTTTTAAATTAAATCACTAAATACAATAAATGCAAATGGCTTAACATATTGTCTCGGTTATATAACTTATATACATAATATTGAATGAATGAGGAAAATATCATTCAAATCCTTTTGATTAATATAATATTATATATCTCAATATCTGATGGTAATAATAATAATTATAAATCTAAAAACACGACTGGTATCTATAGACGAATTGCAACCGTCTACTATTGAATCTTTTACTATTATTAATATTTCGAAATATTGAATCAACACATGGATTTCTATGAAGCTTAAAAAGTTCGGGTTTATGGGCGGATGTATATGGATATATATGAATCGCAAAGATCTAAAAACCTCCTACAATCATTTTCTAAACCATCAGACTTTTATTTATTATTCTGGATTTAAAATTTATTGTCCCCTAGGGCTCTATAGCCAAATATTTTCATGTTTCTTGACTTTTCAAATAAATAAATATTATTCATATCATAATTTTTATTTAAATAAACTAGCCTATAAATCTTACGAATTTTTTTTCAAATGTTTGTTTGGTACTTTTTTTCATAAAATGTCAATTTATTCTTTTTTAACGTAATAAATTTAATTGATAAAACATGTATTACAATAAATAATTAAATAAATAAATTATATTCGGCTCACATTCTATAATTTGTATAAATACTACAAGACTATTAAACTTGTAATTATGAATCGATAATATTAGCATCCTCGGACTTCGGAGTTCCAATGTTATTCTGTACACGATTTGGTCATTCTCGTATTTGGAAATAAACGGATTATACTTAATACAAACACTCATATAAGGTTCTTTATATACTAATAAAAGAAAAATCATTAAAACTAAGCTATTTCCGTACAACATTAGCCAGGCATGTACCATGTGTGATGTTGGTAAGACTCAAACTTTTATGAAATCCAAACCAAGTAGTTTGTAAACATACGTATGAAAACTGTGGGCATTACCATGCCTGTAGCGACCACAAATTAATCTTAGACCCACACATTTACGTTGTTTCCAAAACTGTCACCATGTAACACAAAATAAGATTTCATGAAAATTGCTATTAAATGATTCCCTGAAAATTTAAACTTGAATGTTATTTCTAGAAATTTCCTGTGGATAGTTTTGCGTCCTCGATACGGAAATCTCTTGTCCGGCATAGGTATTTAAATAGCATCTTCGATATACTCAATATATTGAATTTGATTTCTTTTATTATTATTATTATTATTATTATTATTATTATTATTATTGTGAAATGGCGAAATTGAATATATGTGCTCGTACTTTTTGTTTAAAAATCAATAGTTCAACTTCTCTAGTGATTTTGTGCATAGTCCTCATGTAGACTAAATATTAAGCCAACACTTTAATATTGTTGAACGCCAGTTAAACGATAGCGACAGCGTTATTGTCATTGAAATCAATGCTTATCTAATATTCTAATCCATTACACCGTAGAGATTATTTCAAGTGTAATACTTAGCGTACCTATTATTTAATATAAATTCAAAAAAATAAATAAATTTAATAAGGCATAATACGTAGGCGACTGAAATAAAAACTGTGTTTTCTTTAAAAAACAAATTTCAGCTGAACTTTTAGGCTCTAAGTGAATACTAAAAGTTATAGACCATAAAATGTTTAGTGATATTTTTTTCATATAGTTTAAGTCCTGCAAATTTACTGTCAACATAATATATAGATTTTCTCAATCCATGAAATTTAAATTCAATTCGTATAGTAGGAATTTTGAATTTGCCTTCTGCCTCTTTTACGCACTTATATGTTATATGTTGTTATAAGATAGGACGCTAGAATCAATAATACATATTCAAACACTTTACTTCAAAAAAAGTATGAAATTATTTGATTGAAATTTTAATATCAGCATTATAAAAGTGCAAATCATTTTAAGTACAAAAAGCAATGTATACACGTATATAATATATATTATATGAAAATATAAAATATGTGAATTATAGTTGTAGTCTCATGTTTACATTATAGTATAAACCCTTGAGTATTATCAAATATGAAACTAAGTATAATTATTTCGTAAATAATATGGGAAGTAGTTTACGTTTTTTTTTTCTCTTCACTTTTTATTAATCCGTAGTTTTTATAAGACTTGTTTAAGAAACATAATAGATAAAACGAAGAAACCTAATGAAAACTATAAATCGATATTTTAATTTTGTCGTTCTGAGAAACTTGTTAAGAAGTTAGACATCTAAAAAACAATATCGACAATATCAATAACTAAAATAAATTATCAATTGATCATAGTCATACATTTTTCTGTTATACACATAATAATATACATGGAAATAATAACAATGACTAGTGGTAATAACATTAAGGAAAAGAAAAAACAGATTCATAATTTATGAAATTTAATATTTAACTTAAAATTATATTAATTATCTTCACGTAATATTTTTATTTTAATGATTATTAATTACATTTTGTTATTCATAGGTACCTACTGTAGAGTAAAAATAAAAAAAAAACAATTAAGTATAATTTTTACTTTTAATATTAATTTATATTGTTATTTTAATTTAGGTACTTAACTTAAGGTTGTAAGATCAATTCTAAAACCCAAATTTTTGTTCAAGATCAGCATTAGTTTTTAACATATCGAGAATCAATATTAATCATATTTATTAGGGTATTTTTGTCAGGAAATCGAATCTAGTTCACAGTTTCAAACTCACGAGTTTGTGAAAAATCTATTGTAAATATTAAATCACTGTTTTTCAATTTTTCATTCTAGGTTTTGAACTCTTAATCTTAGGTTTATATATTTTTTAGAAAATATTATTAGTCATCTATTCAATGAAATATTGTATGAGTAATTTTGCATCGATGCCAATGTTTTTTTTAAAATTTAAGTATGAACTGGAAGTCACATATTGTTTTTGTATACTTATTAAACTGCCAGTAAAAAGTTAAAACTATTTTGAGTTTGTAGCGTAATGCGCTTTAAATATCTGAGAATATGGCTGAAATAATAACTTATCTAGAGATTCTATAATAGTTATTAATTTTGTTATGTATGCATTTCATGCCTGTTGCAGACAGACAAAATTAACAAAAACAAAAGTGTTATTTTAATAAATTATTTTAACCAAAATAAGTTAAAGTTGATTGGCCGATCGTTCGTAACACTATACCATATGTGTGATATATTATCAAAATTTTTTTTATTATTAATAAAATAATTAAAAAGTCAAATTAAAACTGGTTCGAAGCTATATTATAATACTGAATTGGTAAATAATAAAATTAATATTCTTGAAACTTTGAATACGTATAGAGACGTTGAATTCTGAGATATTTCGTTAATTATAGTTACTTATTCATTCACGTATAAGAATGACATTGAGATATTATCTAAAAATTTTAAATTGCTTAATATAATTTAATTATATACACATACGAGTACAATTAGAACATTATTAGCTTTAAAAATTAGTAATTGTTAATTTAAAAAACATTACTATCTAGTACTTTAGAATGTACAAAAAATAATTTCAAAACACTTTTGCTCCATTCTCCATAGCATGAACGACAATTGAAATGTAAGCAATAATTAAATAATAATAATAATAAATAGTTCTAACTATTTTTATTATTAAATTTAAAAAAATCTGTAGTATATTTCTCGGTCTTACGTATTTTAGTTTCATAACCTTACTTTTTTTTATCATTGGATACAAATAAATGTTTATTATAAAATAAATTAAATACAGAAACCAATTCGCGTCGGTAAATACGGACAAACACGATGACTACCTACCTATTTTACAAACAAAATAATAAATAACAATGGTTGTCTTAAATTGAATGAGTCAAAATCAATTGGTTTACGAACCTGGTGATATGGATTGTTGACGGTGATTTTAAAAAATAAAAAGCTATACCCTTTTTGACAATGTTTACTAACAATCATCAAAGATCTTTAATTTGCACGTATTTCAGCAACTTGAGTAAACACATAGAACACGGTTTACTTTATCGGAAAATTTTTTGAAAATAATAAGATTAACCTGATATTCGTGCTCAAATTCATTAAAAATATTAGTTATTAAAAATCAATATACGAGTACAAGGAAAAATAAAATTCTACCGAATTTCACATCAAGGAATATATTATAATTTCTTTAAATGCTGTATCATAATATTTTATACATACTTTAAATATTATTTCTTAAACAGTTCTTGTTATTGGTCAACATTATATCAACATAGATCATTCGTATTAATTAATATTAACTACTAAAGATTGGTATTTAGTCTTAAAACATCTGTTATTCTGATAAATCATACGGATGTTCAAACATTTTAGAATATGCTATTCTTACATATTTTTATATTAATAAAATTTATTATATACATATTCTTTTATATTTTTTTTCTCGAAAATCTCTACTGCGATTCAACTGTTTTGGCCTGTAAGATGACTAAGTAAGTCAACCTTTTATGGAGTTTCTTCAAAGAGTTTTCGAGGGTGTTCGGAACGGTTTAAACTCATATTGTCATAGGTGAGGTTGAAATTAAAAATTAATATTTTACATATTCTGCTTTTAACTTTAAAATCATTTGATTAGGAATTGTTTTTATGTTATTATAAGTGTCGTAGCTTATTATGTTTTTACGAGTTTAATACGGCAAACAACATTTTCTCGTACTGCCGTAAAGTCAACGAAAGTGGTTTGATCTAACTGATCTAAGACAATATTTCATCTCTATATCTATACACAGAATATTATGTATGATTTGTAGTTTAATTAGCGATTGGATTTTGGATTGATTCTAATTACTTTTTTCAATGACATTATAGTAGTTTGTTTGCATTGTTTATTCTATTATATCAATACATTTATCATATATGTAAGTATACTAATTGCCTCAATAGTTCACATTTTTATCGATAATCTTAGACTAGTTGATTATTAATCAGCATTTCATAATTAGAGAACTATTTTTGTTTTTGATAGCAAATAAACCAATTATCGGTTTCTCATAATGATTCGAATTCGCGTTAAAAGTTTAGTATAACTTATAATTAATATAATATAATATATTATAATGGTGATTTTAATAACCTAAAAGACATTTTTTAATTATAAATTATTATTGTATTTTTGGAATGATCTTTATGATACAATAATATAACAATTTATAGCATAATTAATTTATAGCTTGACAACCAGACATTGCGACCATTTATTTATATTTTTATCATTACACCTATAATTATAATTTACAGTTATTTTACATATTTATAGATATTTTAAGTTAATTTTAACTTGTAATTACTGATTTGCTTAAAACTAACTTGAAATTATTCATCCCATAGATATTGATGATTGTAATTGTATTAAAACTGATATTCATTGTTATGTGTATGAATGTATGGCGTAAATTATTCCAAAGTCAATTTAAATATTCGAGTTTGTATACTTACTTTATTTCCAGTGTATTTTTCGTACAAATTATACTGTGATCAGTATAATGTTTAATTCCACGTAATAATGTTTAAACATTCAACATAGAATTTATAGTTAGTATGTCTTGATATGAAAATTTGGAAAATAATTTGAACATTTTATTATACTCAACTATTATTTACGAAGTATTTGAAAAAGATATTATTACATCAGTAAAAATAAAACATCATTATTTTATGTAATATTTTTACTTTCATGATAATAGACATAGAGTAATAAGTTTAGAATTGTGGAAACAGTGTTATAATAGAAAATACATTTCTAGTTTTACTAAAAATTTAAAATTGAATATAATATTATAGAACTTTAAAAGCCATGAAAATAAATAAATATTTTGATGAAATCAAAAATCGTTTGGTAAAAAACTTTTGATGTATACTGTGATATTGAAAAACAGTTTAAGAGAACCATTGTTTTAAGGATCATAAACCTCAACAGTTAGTTTTTAAAAATGTATTTTCATGTAATATCAAACGTAAGAATTATTTTTGGGGGGATACGAGAATAAGCAATATTATTGAGTTAATTTATACAGTCAACGAACTAATACGTCCGTATTACTAAAGTGTAGTAATACATCATGTACTTGATATTTGGCTCTCAATAAACCTGGTGCTCAAATTGAAATGATTTTTTGAATTAATGCTTGTAATACTACACTTAAGTGATGTATTTGATTATATTCGACTTATTCATTTTTACCTTAGTTCTTTCACTGAGGCTTAAATTAAAAATACTTTGGAGTATTCGGTTTAAACAGATAAAAAGCTCTGCCAGTTCAAGTAAGTCATTGTAACATAGCTCACTAGAATCAAAGAATTAAACCATATTATATTATGTAATACACACACACATATACATATATACAGTGGCGTGGCGAACTAAAATATTTTCAGAGGCAAATATATATTTTGATAACCACCCATCCACCCACGAGCCAATGATCACCCATCTGCTATTATTCTTGAACATTCAACACAATTATCATATTCATTTATGATAAATTTCAAAATTAAAATCAGCCATCAAGACATAAATTACGGTACCTAGCTTTTTAAATTGATAAAATATTAGTATTGAATTGTAGATAGGTACTTACTTTTTCTTCAACAAATACATATTTTTTTAATCTGTCTTTAAAATTCATTATTTTAAATACAATAAACTATAATAGGTATAGGTGATATAAAGTAAGTAGTAATTTTCAAAGTACGGTAGGTACTTGGCTATTAAACACAAAATATTATAAGTACTCTGTAATTTTATTAATTATTATAATCATAGACAAAGAATGAAATACCTATTTGGTATATAATTTTAAGAAAACAACATCTTAATAGTTAGATTTTCAGTGTCTAATAATTAATTTCTTAGATTCTGAACGGAGTGATGGAATCTATTGGTTTGACAATGATGTGTGTTTTTTTTATTTTTTATTTTATTTTTTTTGTGTCTGAGGACACCCTTTTTAGTAGTAAAAATGCTTCAATTTTCTTAATCAGCAACACTTTTTTGAAAGGAAAATGAATGTAGATGGTACTTGTGCAAGTCAAGAATCCAACTTTTTCAGAACTTTTTAAAAGCGTCGAAAAAACGATAAAAAAAATACGAAAAAACGGGAAATTTTATGCAAATTTACGTTAGGTTAGAATGTTTATTATAAGTTATACTTATCGTAACTAGAAAATATTGTAGATCGTTTAACTTAAATTTTTTTTATAAGCCCATAAATTTCAAATTTGGATAAAATATGTTAAAATCGCGATGGTTTGCAAGTTATTTTGTAGTTGAAAATTCATAATTTTTGTTCAGTTTATACTTAAGGGTTAAAATTTTAACACTGCGTTATCCATAAGTTACTCTTCGAAAATCTATATAACAATATCTATTGGACCAAAAGGAAAATATAGTATACTAAAAGGAAAATATATTAGTAAACTAATACTAATCTATGGTATATTGAATATTCACACTGATAAAGTACGCGTGCGTTCTGCTGCGTTCGATAGCGTTGAAACGCGCTGGTTTAATTTTGGGCGATTGATCGGGCGAACGCTCTAAAATTAAACCAAGCATTTCCAATGTTAATATTCACATTGGGCGTTTTACCCGCCGAAACGTTACGTTTATTTTATATTTTATAAATCGCGGCATTTTTGAAAACGCAAACGCGAGCGTTCGAATTGCCCTGTGTGTAATCCACTTAATAATTAGATAACTACAAGTTACAACTAATGTACTATTGTTTTATCTTGTGGTTGTACACTTTTTACCAGCTAGTGGCTAGTAGCTTCTGGCTACTGAACACAATGGCTTTCGCTTATATCAATATTAAAATATCTTTTTGTGTGTTATTTTCCTATATTCATAAAAATTATGAAACTAAATTATTCCCCACCCACCACCTAAAAAAACTGAGAAACGGCCGCCTTTCGATCACCCCCTTTGCCACGCCACTATATATATATATATGTAAATTGCTTAGTTAATTTATTATGAATTCATATTATAAAAATTTTGTTGAATATTTTTTTCTTAAATATTTATAATTTACATAAATAAATCATACAATCAACACTTCAAGTTTAAGAATATAAGAAGAGTAATATACCACGGAATAATATAACATGAAAGGTTTGATTAAAGCAGCCACCCATTACTGACTTTTGACTAGTTAGTTACATTATTTTATTTTATTGTTTTATAATTTTATAGAAAATAATTAGATATTAAAGTTTTATATCGCCGAAATAATATAATTTATAATGAGTGATTCATGCATACATTTATTTTTTACTGAGTATTGAACCAATTTAATAATATTTTTATCCTTTTTTTCTCTCAATAAATCGCAATTATATTATGTTATTATGTTATGTCAATTTAATGAATTCTTCTCCTGTATATACTTTGTATTTATTACGTTTATAGTTCATATGTGTCAAATGACTATTCATTTTAGTAGCCTCATTATTTTCACGAAAAAGGTATGCACTCAAGTGTAATGTTATGTTATGTTAGGAAAAGTTCAAACTAATCGAAAATGTGATGAGAAATAATTGTTTTCATCTTGTTATATTTTAGCGCATTGGCAATGTTTTAACTCAATTTTTAACTTCAGTCATCATTATTTTTTAGACACATGGTTATGTTACCAGAGCTGTACTGTACAGTAAAACACACACTCACATATATGTAGGATGCCGTACTGTACCAATGTAGTAGAATAGCTAAGTAACGACCCTTGCCTTGTCTAAGGTTTTATTTTTACACGTTTCTATGAAACGCGAGTATACTTATTTATCGTTTGGTATGTAGTGATGGTTAACGGTTTTTTCACCCATAATATAGTAATATAAAAAAAGTACACTAGGACCCGGAGACGTACTTAATTTACAGCGGGTCGACCGTTCCTGTCATTAGCAGGCCTTATGATCCCATCAATGGCCGAATAGTATTATCGAAACCTCTTTTAATTTAACCTCCTTGTATCTAACTGTTTTTAAATGGGTTTTCTTCTTATTTACACGATTAGGTTTTTTGTTTTTTTTTTCGGATGACATTTTTCTGTTTATTTTAATCGATTGCACATTTGTACGACTGTTATTTTATTACTATACCGATTGAGATTTCAACAAATTAAATCATAGTCATAACTCATAATATAATAAAACAACTGTTAATAATCGTTTAAATATCATAAAGGTAGTGGATATGCTAGTGACTGAAATTCATCACGAGAAAAAGAAATAGTTTTTACCATGCAAATATTAACTTAAAAAATGAGGGATTGGTTTACATTTTTGTTGTGAGGGAGTACTTTGTTTTGCTTCTCTCGTCTCGGCGCAACTCAAATATTATTATTTATGTATAATGTATAAATATATATACAATTTTTAATTTTTAAAACAATTTTTTATTGTTTACACTTTGTATTCAGTAGCTGTTTCTATGTAATGCTAGGATTATTCGAAATTGGTCAAGCATTCATGTCAAGATTTGGTATTTGTATTTCATTTTCGCATAATATCTTATTCAACGTTAGTTTTCTTGATAAATAATATGTTTTTATATTTTTTTACAGTTTGTATTATTCTTATTTCAAGTGACACAAGAAACAGTTTGAATTTATATCACACTGAAAATTGTGTACAACGACCTTTTACACAGGCTTAAAGGGAAAAAATTCCCTTATAAAACAATATTATACTCTGTTATCTTTTGCTCAGAATTTTTTTCAAATAATAATATTCGCTTTCAAATTTTAGTCAATATTATATTTAAATCCCAAAAAATAATACCCTAAGAGAAACTATACCTTTTATAGTTAAGATAAATTAAAATATTATTCTTGTTTTATGATTTTATTATATAATAATACTTATTGTGGCTTGGTTTTTAAGATCAGGAATGATAACACTTTTTTTGATGTAATTTTTTAATCATTAGTAAAAAATCTATGCTACTTATATATTATTATAAAAGTTCAATATTTATATCTTAACTAAGGGAAATCAAAAAAAAATATATGCTAAATAAAACCAATAGATTTATTTAAATTTTAAATTAATGTATGTATAAGTAGGTACATGTGAATAAAAAGTTATTCAAATGTACTAAAGTATAATTAATTAAAAATATTAATGATAAAGTAGTGAAAAAATTTGATGATTTATTGGATAACTAGTTGACATACTATAGTGTAATAAGTGTAAATGATTATTTTTACTATAAAAACATATGCATTTTCAAATTAAATAAAAGCAAGAGGTGACAAAAATGTTCAAATGTTTATATCGTATAGCCCGTATACCACTATTTTTTTTTATCTCTATATGATTGATCATCGATACAATGTGGGTCACACATTGGTCTGGTGCCAATAATTGCACGGGTAGACATTTTTAACAATGGACCAAAACCAATGATAATCAGATATAAATGCATTAGCGGCTTAAGGAGGAAACGTATAAAGGTATATATTTATATATAAAGTGTAAAAATGTAAGTATGTTATATACACACACATATATATATATATATATATATGTATAAAAAAAAGAATAGAACAAATTGTACATTGTGATTTAGTAATTGGTGCAATCGAGTCGATATTTCGTATTTATAATACGAGTACAACTATAGTGTTGTGATCAATATTATAGAGATATTTATAAATGTATTTTTTTACTCTATATAAATGCATTCTTTGCTTTAAAAATAATCTAAAACAAAAACCAAATGGATTATATGTGCGTATAAACTTACAATATTTGTGTGAGTATAATATGTGAAGTTAATATAATATGGTATGATATGTTTATATTTTAAAATAATTGACGGCATATCTTCAAATGAAGTTTTGATTTTGTTTTGAATGCGATATTGATTGTATGAAAACTTGACTGTTAGTCGTATAATAGCCGTATTATAGTTCAATCTCTTTTAAAAAATATAGAGTATTCCACTTTTTTTCATATTTCTTATTGTTAGTTATTTCGCAATTTTATTGGTACGATTATTATGGATCATTATTGTCCAGACGTTTTATTCGTATACCGGACCGCGTGTGAGTATCACGGGTCTCCATTGTATAACGAATAGGCGCGTATACTAATACTACTATAACGTTTGTACGTATTTATAATTATATGACTTGGTATGGTGCTTATCTCCTCAATTTTGGTAATTTAATTCGCAGCAGTGGGTTTTGGGCGAAAAAATACGATAATTTTTTATCGATTCGTCGTGTCCGGAATAATTTACTGAAGCTTGGCTACTGCAGTGGCGGAGTTCTTCGAGGATGACCAGAGCATTATAATACTTTATTATAACTATAATAGTCATTCGATGACAATGCAGGTGAACGTGCAGGTGTATATTCCGTACAGATACGAGACGGTGTCGCGCGATTTTTGTCGATGGACCTCACGGATCGGTTGGTGGCATGCTTCATCATCCGAAATAACTACATCTCGCCTCCGCCACTCACAATAAAGTGTAACAAACCGTCGGCTACTACACATGCCTGAGTGGTGACGGCAGAGGCGGTAATGCGACGGTATTGTCAGCTCGATTAAAAATGTTTATATTTTCCATTCTGCAGTGCGCGTAGATAGTATACCTGTATGTTATTATTATTTTTTCATTCGTTATATTTTCATGTTAATAACGAAATGTGTATGGCTGCATTATTATTATTATTATTTTTTTTTCGTAGACCGGCCGGAAAGATTTGAATTTAATGAACTCGCATTCACTGGCAGAGTTTAAATATTGCAGAACACGCGCGCACATCCGTCCGGGGTGGATGACGCGAAGGGTGGAAACCCGTGAGCTTTCATTGGTACGGTGTAAACTGCAGGCACTGAAAACGACTGGAAAAGAGGAAAGGAACGGATGTTACCTGATATAATAACAATATTTTGTCCGGCCTAATCATACGATTTTTAAACCATTGCAATATGCATGTCTATGGATGCGTGCATGGAGGGTGACACATACACTGAAACATATTTTAGATATGAATTGGAACCGCTTGAAATACAAATTTATGGATTTGTTCTAGAAGAATTTAAGATATAAAAAGAAAAATAACGAACTTCGAGGCACTGAAGTGTTAAAACACTTTGTTTTCTTCCCCTATTGAAAGTCACTTAGAAAACTTCCTATAGTTGAAAGAATGTTTGATTTTCTTTAGAAATTCTGTTTATAGTTGAATAACTTCTAACTCATTGAAGAAAATTAGTACGATAAGTTTATGTAATAATTGTCAGTCTTTAACTAATAATAATAAAGTTGAATAAGTGATTAAATATAAAAAGAACCGGTCGGGGACTCGCTCTGCTGAACAGTAGGGGGTGGGGGTATCTCGTTCATTGGATAGGTCATTAAAATGGATTTGTTAAATCTGATATAATCTAATATAAACTATTGGTCAAAATTAAAAGAAAAAAACATAGAACTATCGAAAATTTAAATTATCTTTAAATAGGTCAAAAAATGTCAAAATGTATAGAAAAAGGACAATATAAAAATTTGGTGAAAATTTTAAGTATTTGCAGCTTTTCATTTTTGAGTTTGAGCATTTAAAAAAATGTATTTTGTCAAAACGTGGTTTTGCGTAAAAATTTCCCGTTATTCCGTAATTTCCCGTTATTCCGTAATTTTTTTAAGGTTATTCCCGATGCTTTTGAAAAGTAATGAAAAAGTTAGATTTTTTATTTGCCTAAGTACCATCTACATTCATTTCCTTGTAGAAATAGTGCTGTATAAGGAAATTAAAGCATTTTTACTAACACACATTTGGAAAACCAACAGATTCCATCAGAATCTAAAAATGTATTTTGTTAAAACATGGTTTTCCGTAATTTGAATTATATATACATGACTTGGTTAAAATATGAATCCACTCGAATAATTTTCGTAAAAGTACATGGCCTAGTAGGCACCGCCGTGCACACGTATATTATTAAAAACAATCTGCTGGTCAAAAGTAATCTCATCGAAAATACGTGTTCTTCAAAAAGGTCAAGTTACTGAAACGATTGGACGTCGTCGTCCGTCGGTCTATTAAGTTAAGATAATAAGTTCTAAAGACGGGTATGAAGTCGAATAAGTCCGATGGACTTTACCATAGCCACAACTATCACGTGGTCTGATTTGGTCCCACGAGCAATGTGCAATGCTTTTGAGAGGCTTATATTAAAGTTCATTCGCGTATCTTACACCCGTGTACATAGCAGTAGTGACGAAAACGTGTGGCGGTGAAATTTATACGCGATTGCTAAAATAATGTTCAACGGCCGTAACGAAAACTCATAATTACAAAAGCGTGGCCTGGCTGGCGGAAGGGGTGGTGAGCAAAGGCCAAAAGTCACGGTGCAAAATGTAATCTTATCAGGTTCGAATCGCTCCCGTTGTCGGTTCGAGGAATCACGTACTCATATAATATAATCGGTCAGGGCCTTAAGTTATGCGTACTACGATACACTTGTTTGGTACAAAAATTTAATAAGTATGAGCACTATGAGATTTAAAAGTGTGTGTTATATAATCTTATTCTCTGCAGTCATGAAAAATGTTACATTTCAGAATTGGTTTTCACTAGATACAGATAATTTTAGGTACATAATTTCTATGATTTTTTTTTTTTTTTTCGTATATTTGAATTCGAAATAGACAATACATATATTATATACGTCATTAAATGTATAATAAGCTTATAAGTATACTAAAGTGGTATGTCAGTAATTACGGTTACTGACATACCACTTTAGTACCTTACACAATGACCTTAACATCTGCACTTTATCAACTCTTGCTCGCATTTACTATTCAAACTTCCACGCACACACACACAACCACCCTAACCCACTTATTTCTAATCTTTCACCTGCCACTATTGCCGACAATCCCCTTTGCCGTTTCAAACGGAACTAGTCTCGTGACTTACTTACTTAATCAGCCTAAAGCAATAAAAAAAAACAAAACTAAACAAAACAAAAATTAAAGAATTATTATTGAAGTAGTTATGCATTATTCTATCATGTCATCACGCCTTGTACATATTATTCTAAAATTTACTTATTGTATAAATTGTATACAGATTGTAAATACTTCTAATTAAAAAATAAAAATAAAAAATAAAAGTATACTAATAATAGGTACTGTGAAAGTGTGAAGTGAAAAGGTTCAATTAAGTAGCCATCTATTAGCGACACATCGCACTTAATTTATTATATATACAATTTTTATTTATTTTTTTTTGATTTTGTTTTACAATCTCGAACTCATTTTATTAAACTAGCATATAATATTATATTTATATAAATAAAGAAAACCAGGGGCGGATCTAGAAATATGAAATGGGGGGGGGGGCATATCCATTGGGGGTGATAAATGATATTACACAAAGACAAAATATATAATTTTAGTACGTATATATATTAATTAAAATGTATCTTAAAATAATAAAAAAATAATAAGTTAGATATTAAGATAAATAAGTTCATTAGTCTTTTGACCAATATTCAGTTTTCATTTTCCTTTGCTTCTGTCGAGAAAATCTAAAATGATATATCTGATGATTGATATCATATTTTCATGTCAGTATCTATGATATTCGCCGACTGCCGACATCGTCGTTGGTGCTCGAAAAGTAATATATTATTATAATATGTAATAATATATAAGTATATACACATCCAAAGGGGGGGGGCTAAAGCCCCTTAGATCTCCCCCCCTTGGATCCGCGTCTGAAGAAAACACATCGTTTTAATCCTCATTTAGGATTTCCTGGTAGTTTTAGGATGGAAAGATCGCGGGTATAAAATAATCATGCTTCTCTGTCGATAGTTTTAATATTAAAATATTATGCGATTTAGGTTGGAAATAAATGAAGGGAGACTAAATTAAGCTATGATAAATTACAAATACTTTTTGAAGATATTGGATTGTCACGGACTACAAATATTTTACAGCGTAGTTTCAATAATTGTTATGACCGTGTTGACGCCTATAAATGCCATATTTGTGCCAAAATAGGAAAACTTCGTTTGCGCTTAGTAAAATTAAACAACGTCAAAATATTTGTTTGCGTCCAGTAACATTACAAATCAATCAATTTGGTAACATTGCATTAATACTTCAATTTCTCGTCCCATTTTTTTTCAGACTTATCGAATAATTACTTTTTTTTGTCTGCTAAAACATCCGAGGTTGGTTTCAAAAATCAATCTAATACTTTTAGAGGATGTAAAAATGAAAGACCAAAACAATATTGTAATTATTTTTCATCTATAATTTAGATTATTAAATGCATACATATCTGTTAATCCGAGGATTTTTAATTTTTCGGAACCAACATTGATTCAAATGAAATCTTCTAATGGAAAGTTTTATTTATGGCCAAATGCTAGAGCAGGGCTTATGTTAACGTGTATTCCTAAAGTATAGCTTTTATCAAATTTTGTACGGCTACAAAAATATAATTTTTGTATTTAATATACACAGGTTATGCTGCAACCAAAACTGCAAGTAACATTTGCAGAGCCAAAATTACAGTTTTGGGAGAGGTTATAATTTGTGTTTTTTCCGTTTTTGTCCTTTTCGTAGGTAATCATTGCAGGTAATCGCGTGCGTGAAGGAATATAATGTCAATAATTAATCGATGAATAATTATGGTATATGATAATATAAATGATATTACTATAATATTCTAGCCGCCGCAGTTTAGTAGTTCTGTGTAGGTGTATAATGTAATTAAAACGTAAACCGACGACGGGACATCGTCGTCAGTAGGTATTACTGCATTTTTGTGTGTTGTTGCTTGTTAAAACTGAACGATCCGACGTCGTCGTTAAAAAGGGGAAAACTGGCGGTACAACAGTGCGCAGCAGAAGGGGAGTCGTCGTAGTCGTCAGTAGCAGCGGCACGGACACGACGAGGCGGTGATAGCGGCAGGCGGTATCGGTGACTTTCATTCGAAACGCAATTTCCGGATCCATAACGGCATTAGGAAATTACGTCGCCGTCGTCGTATATAGCCGCGGCATGGACATTCGGCGACAACACCGGTTGAAATTTCTATGCTCAATCGTGATAGCATTATAAAACTCGATTACCACCATTGGTTTCACTCGATTACCGGGTGGTATACCGTATACGTATAGTTTGTGTATCACAACAGACCGCCGCGCCCGACCGATGACGAAGACGACAACGGTCGTGGATAACAACATTATCAGCTTCAGATCCGTATCGCCGAATAATTTAACATGCACGCCGCGCGTCATTCTCGACGTTTGCGAATAATTCGTTTTCGTGTTTCTCGTGTAGCAACGAATTCGTTTTATTTTACTAACGCCGAATTGAATTTACGTGCAGCACGCGTATATTGTTGCGCTCAAGTTCAGAAGCAATGTTGCTTTAAAAGTTAGCCCCATATTATTGTAGGTACGCGTATACAAATGTAAAACTGTACACAGTGATAGGTTATAAATTATAATATATACGGATCGGGTCTATTAAACATATTATATAATATATAGCACGGGTCGTCAACCAATCGATCGCGATCGACTGGTTTCTATAAATAGATATATATTTCTAGGCATATAGGTCGATCGCTATAAAAATTAATTTTACCATTATCAGTCGATCATATGATAAATATCGAAAAATGCGGATATTATTATTACGAAGAAACAAATAAATTATTATTATTTAGAGCTTTAGAGCTGAGATGACCATTTTTTTTGTTTATCAAAACAAATCTCTAAATTATCGAAAATCTAAATTATCCTGTATGTTGATCATCAGGGACTTAAAATGTCGAATGTAGATCATTTGTCTGAAGAGGTTGGTGACCCTTGATATGTGGTATAATAATTCGCGCATTTTTTATGCAATAATGCGTGGATTAAATCAAAAAGAAAACATTTTATGAACAAAAAAAAAAAAATACTTATCCGACACGAAGACTTTATTACGCATTAGGTGTACCTACACTGTACACTAATTTTTGATTTTAATAAAAATACCAAAAATAAATCTCAATACCGCGTACAATATTTATTCAGTATTTTGTGTTCACTAAATCAGTACAAGTTGTAATGAATGAGTTGTAATAAATTAAAAAAATTCAACTACAACATTCAACTTAACAACTCTATATCAATAGGCGGTAACTTTTTACTCGCAGCATTAAAACATACAAATCACCCCCAAATATTGACATGATAACATTTTCGAAACAAATTAGATTTTTTAAAATACCTTTTGCGTCACATTGCGTTTGTGCATTTTGCTTATTATTACGAGTACCACCCTTATACATAGCTTTATAACTCTATGTTCACAGGTAAAAAAACTATTTGTCGATTATTATAATGTTGCCACAATACCACACTATTATCAATCATTATCTCACATAAATCTCGGCAATATATTATCAATGTAAGTATATTGTAACGTCCTACGCATTATAATACGAGTGCAAATAAAAATACCAATAAATAATGAATTATTAAAATATTATTACACGTAAAATTAACTGATTGAAATTGTCAGTGGAGTATATTAAAATATATAAAAAAATTCAGGCTCTTGGGGCAACAGCCCTCTTATTGATCCCTCCTAAATACAACTAAAGGAAAAGCAAAAGATATCGTGCTGTATTCGATTATTATAAAATATGAAAATATTTCAACAATATATTTTTTGTATAAGAATATATTTTAACAATATTTCTCAAATAAATGTAGAGTAATATTTTTTCGCTTTTAAATATTATAGGTTATAGGTTGCTTTTTTACATAACGACACATCATTAAAGTTTCACTATTTCATATTTTATGATGTTCAACTTTTACTCCTTAGTGGTAATTTCTGCATAATATCTGCATTGTTATTCAATTATCTGTTATTCTTTCAAACTCGTCTTCGTTGTTATATTTTATGAAATTACTTGAGTTTATGCATTTTTGTTTGAACACATCGAACCACCATAAAGTTCTCATGATTTTACTCTTCGGTGAGTTTTATTTGTGATTCTTCTTATTTTAAACAAACACTCCTCTCCATTTTCATACCTTTTTTCTTATTTTCTCATTGTTGCAAAAGTTTATGTTTCTTGTCCGCAGGGTGCCATATAACCTGTGCACATACATAGTACACTTTTATAAATCTTCGGCTCGACATTCATGACTGTCGTAATTACTTTCGCCATATTAGTTATTACGATGTTTTGTCTGATTGTTCTGGTACGTTTGAAACACATTACTTTGCTTAAATAATTAATGTTGCTGTGTAACTTATCAAACAATAGAATGTTATATTATTGGAGTTTACTTTAAAATATTTGCATTTTTTGTAATAGACATGTCTTACGTATTAAATATTTAAGAAATGATGATTGTATAATATTTCAATGCTATAATTTAAGGTAATTATTTTAATATCTTTTCACATATTTTTCATAAAAGAATATTTTCAATATTTAAGATTTTTTTTTTCTTATTCTCTATAGTATGTTATATAAAATTTAGTGAACAAAAACCATGTAGCTGTATACTTTGTAATTTAAATGTCTAATAAAACTATATTATATCTATATATGAAACTATTTACCCTCAAAACCTGCAAATTATAATGTAACCCCATAATGTAACGTTTTATAAGTATGCTGTGTCATTATATGCAACTTATTCGACAGACCTCTTTCTAATTAATAATCTTTTCATTTGAATACATATATTCTTCTATAATATACCAATATGCATTATTTATGATATGTTTTCCTAAAAGTATTTCGACGTGTTTTTATAAAGGTAATAAGGTTCAAAGGTAGCTCTACTTGTCGAGAGACACGTTGGACTGCTTTAAATCGACAATACTCATTTATCTGACTTTTCTCGAGTATGCATTAATAATTTATGAAGGCTTATCGCTGCTTTTGACGTTATAAAAATAGACCACTGCTTCATTTATTTTATAGTGTATTTATTTTTGTCAGTTATGATATCGATGATTTTTACAGAGGACATATAACGATTAAGGAGTAACGAACAAAAGGTAATTTTTTTATTCCAATAAATTATAAATTAAGTATTGAGGTTTTTGTTTTGAAGAGTCTACTTGTTGAAATATATAATAATATATTATATTATTATCTTGGAGTTTTCACTTATGACTATGAGTACCTACAAATTTTTTGAATTAAGACACATAATAAATATTATGTATCATTGTATAATATTCACAGAAAAGAATGTGTTTAACTATGCCAATTTTAGTTTGTCGTTATACTCGTACAAATGTACAAATGTTTCTATTAAGTTACGTTTCGATATATTCACGTACAATTATTGGGTTTTTAACTTTTATTTACCTTCTTACTTATATATTCAAAAACATTTGACCTATTACCGATTGTATAGGAAAAAGTTTTTAAATTGTTTTACTTGTTTTGTAATCAAACTTACGTAAGTACTTGCCCTCCTATTGTTATCTTATATGCGGTTATATCTGCAAAGAATAGCTATAGAAAACAGGATTATAGAACAATGTCTTCCACTATTTTTGTTCTTTTTGCGAATTTACCATTTATATCAATAGTATAGTACAACTAACGTATCTAAAGTAAATGGCACGTGAATAAATCATAGATTTTTTTCAATCTTTATTATGAAGTTTATATTTTTATTTTTTTGCTTGTAATTTTTTATTCAACTAAATCTGCACCAGTAATTTCATACAATATATTTTTAATTACCATATTGAAGATTTTTCACAAACATTGGAGATCTAACTAAAAATATTGTAAAGTGACATTTTCGATACTATAAAACGTTGTAGCAAACTTTTAGTGTCACTTTTATGCTTTTTTTTTTTACGGTCAACATCACTGCATATGACTAATACACTACTTGCTTTACTATCGGGGTATGAAATAATTATATTATTGACGAATAAAAATGTAAAACAAAATGTTTACACTTAGGATGTTTTAGTAGCTCGAAATTGCTGGTAAATAATTGTTACTTAATTTACACATATGACTCGAGAGATGAAAATGCAATCTTCTAGTACGGTTTATGAGGTCATTAAATTTGATGGAAACATAATTTTCACGCATGTACTATGTGAAAACGGAACAATTATTATATAACCAGCGACGTACGGTTATTTCTCATTAGAGAGCATATACGGCCTAGACGCACTTGATTAAAATGTATGATGCTTATGTTAAATCCTAAAATCGAATTTCATTATCATATTATTATACGTCCTATACATTATTGTACGTGGTAAAACAGATATAATCTATAATGTTGATTTCAGATGGAGAACGCTTTCGCGGTAGACATTATTTGTCTATTGACGGTTAATGCGTTGGAATAATAAACGTTTGTGTATTGATTTTGAAATACTTATTACCATTACACGCGTCTTCTATATAATATGAACGACGTTACGTTATAAATTGTGCGATGAAAAATATCCGAAGGCCATTCTTGTGCCAATACACAGGGTAAATATTACGGTCGACCGTGATGTCCTCAATGTCACCACCACCGCTGCTCTTGTGCAGCAAACCTATAATAATATCACAATGCGTCACCGATCTTACAACGCCGAAAAAGCGACAAATCGCGCTATGGTAATTAATTCACACCCGTCTATAGGTACTCACGTACAAGAGCGATATGCCATTTGTACATGTAACAACGACGATTAATACGACGGCGGATCGTTGCGGCGGCGTACATATTAATGTGTAATTAACGTCGTTTTCGGAAGATTGCCATGAAACCGCAAGTGCCGTATACTTCATAATTTAACAAACGTTTGTCGCTTGCGCATTCTCCCGACTCGACCGCTTGTAACGACGAACGCTTGCGGAAATTAAATACCTGTTAATATACATACGTAAGATTATTATATACGTGTACTATATATCGTATTGCCGTAATGGATTTCATTGATTGTGTGTCCCAAGCGTGTTCATCGGAAGGAGTAACCTCACCGCCCGTCGTTTGTCGACTGCGGCGGCAGGCTGCTGAACAGTGGACGGGGTGGATAGGGCAAGGGTGCTACTGCCGTCGTCAAAATTAATACCTTCGGAGACGACTTGACACGTCAAGGGATTACCGGCCGCGGGGAAGCGCGAACTTATAGCTGCTGCTATAGTTGTTTTCGCGCTATAGATGCGTGGCGCAAAAGTTCGTATAAAGAAACGTCATAAAGAGTCAGCCTCTCTGCGCGTGTGTGTGTGTGTGTGTGTTTGAAAATAAGAAATTTGAGTGGGATTTTGGTACGAGGATAGGTAACAAAAGGTTAAACGGGCTATGGTAGACGAGATAAAACAGACATTGCCACAAAAACGATGTATACTCCGAGCATTCGTGTGCGTGCGTGTTTTGTACGTGCGTGTGCGAGTATGCATTTTTTTGTTTTCTATTTAAAAGGAAAGAAAATAGGTAAAAGAGGAGCGGGTAGTGGGAGGAAAGAGAATTCCGACACGTCGTCGCATAGTACACACATTTGTAACGCGGCCTACGTTCATCAATTACAATTGACGTTTTATTTATCAAAGCTGCCAATCACAAGAACCTCTTGATTTTTTTTCACTCGCACCGCAGTCGACTCTTCAAAGTTTATGTTGACTTCTACACACGTATACATACATACATATATATATATATATATATATATATATATATATATATATATATATATATTTATATGTATATATATATATTATGCTCGGTCGTGCATACAACAATGAACGCTATCAAAAGTGATTTTGCCCAAGGATTCGTGCACACATTCCTTTTACGTCCCGTAAATACTTCCAACACGCCATTTATTCCCCGCGAAATCTCCTTCGCAGTGGTCCAACGTTTTGGTGATAGCACTTTTCATAATAATAATGATATGATAGAGAATGTCCGGATTTAGACCGTGTTAAAGAAAAATCGATTGAAAAAAGTGGAAAATCAAACTACAATATTTAAAATCAATACTAACACATAATAATATTTTACAGGTATACGTCAATTATCATAGTTTTTCGACACATATATTTTCTTCCGACGGACGGGGACACCGATTTTCGCCCAGCTTCGGCAAGCTTAGTGTATATATATATTTTACGCTATGTATAATTTTATGTATATATCAGCGCAAGCGCGCTTGTGTACACAAAGCGTATAATCCTACGTGGAAAAACTTTTTTCTCTGTAATTTGTTTCTCGTAGAATAAAGAAACGCCTTCGCTACTCTGCGCTACACTACCGTGCCGTAATATAATAACAACAACAACGAAAAAGTTATACCGATGAATATTGAGAATGACAACAAAACCGAAAACTTTGAATTTATTCAGCCATTTTTCGGTATATTGCTGCCATTTCAATTATATAATACAACACAATGCGGATTATACAAAATTGTGAGTTTCATTTATTAACCGTTTAGACATTAGAGGGTAATAATAATAATAAATAGAACTTATTTATTATTAGCAAGAAAATTATGCTGTTACTTAAAATTTAAAATTAATTAAGCTAAATAGAATTAAATGATTGTTGACTTTTTTTTGTCGTTTATTGGTATTATAATGATTTATAATGGTAAAATATTAGAAATTGGAATTTCTATCGTAGGGGCTATAAATTATAAAGCAAAAAACGCATTTTTTTTTTTGCATTTAATATACTTGCAATGTTCATATTTTATGTTAATTCGTAACACTTTTAGATGTTTGGTCTTTAACACGGAACTTCATATTATAAAATGTAGGTATCTTATTGTTAATGCTTAAATAAAAATAATAAATATCAATTATATTTGTCAGTAAAGTTATTGTATCTATAAAAGTTGATATTTTTCTACACTAATTCTCGAAATAGATTTTTCCAAGATTAACCCGGACTCTATCATTTTACTTGTAATATAAATATGTATATACCTACTAATTTTATTAAATTTATTAATTTAATAAGTTACTTTTTACCTTGCAATGGTGCTCATAGAAATTATATAATTGGTCATCATCTTATGTATTGTTCATTTGAAATATGACTATTGTATGGAGTTACTAGTAGTCACGTCTTTAAAAATTTTCAACAGTTAACAAAAAAAAATGCAAGATCTAAGGAACAGTAAAATATGTTGTGATTTATAAATCATTAGTTCAACTTTTGAGCTACAACTTAGTAGGTAATTAAATATGATGTAATTACAGAAAGATCAGTTTAGTTTATGCGTTTTACAAAATTTATATAAAATAAAAATAATAAGATTAATTTTTAATAATTGAATTAGTTTCAATCATTATTCTTTGAATACATATTTAATCATTAAGGAATACCACCCGATTTTTTATGCTCATATTTTGTGTTTTTTTTAATCCTGATTTTTGGAAAATTTATGTGTATTACAAGCTCACATTTCTAATACTTAAATTATTTATACCACTTAGGAGTATGTTGTAATAATATCAACATTTGTTTTCAAAATGCGTATAACATACATTTTTTAAATAATTATGCAGTTAAATTTGATGTAACGTAATCAAAATTTGGAGCAGCACTTTCGAAATTATTCAAATTAAAAGTTGCGTATAAAAAGTAAAAAATATTATTTCATTATTTTTATTATTTTATTGATATTTTCCTTTTATAAGTAGCTTCAGGATTACGCGAGAAATTCATTCATATTATATACGTGTATAGGTACAATAAACATTTGATACCTAATTAATATAATAAGGTTAATCATGGAATCATATATATTAAATGCGTGTTATCTCGAAGCAATTAGAAACAGCAATAAATAAATAACAAATCACAATATATCAATCAAATATACATACAAAATTTACTAATTATTTTAAATTTTTCACACGTAATTTTAACTTTGTATAATGATTCCAAAAGTATTACTTCGAATTTTGACTACGTTAATAAAAAATTACAGAAAAAGAAACTGAATAATTATTTGCATAAAAAACGGTGTTCTCTTGTGAAAAACAAAATTTGATATTGTCATAGAGAATACTCATTGAGTAGTACAAAAAATCGAAGTGTTGGAAAACAGGGACTTGTAGTTGGCACACATACATTTTCTAAAAATCAAAATTTTTTTAAAAAAAAAAAAGTACAAAATATAATCATAAAAATGTTGTGTGCATCTTTAATCAATCACCCTATATACTATCAAATGATATAAAGTGGTGACTTTCAAAAACCATTTACGATACTAGGATTTAAAAGTTATTTTTAAAGCTTCTAAACTTTTATCCTAAAACGGATTAGTGAACAAAAGTGCGCTCCACAACACTTATTTGCATGTGTCCTTTTGGAGAGAAAGTTTTTAAAACTTTTGCTTGGAAATTAAGCTGATTTAATACATGGAAAAACATAAACCGCAATAAGCTTTGTTGCTATACATGGCTTTAAAGGTGCCGTTATCTGACTCATACGGACTGGACAGTGGACACTACATTATGCGGTCTTTAAGAACTTCTGTACAATTAAATTACCTACCGACGTTATAGTACTTTAAATGGTACTAAATTCTTTAAATATCAAATGAACTAAAAACCTATTTTTATTATGGCGATAGTTATGTTATAAGCTCTTCTCACAATCATTGTTGAAATAAAAAATGTTCAGTATTTTTATTTTATTAATCTTTGGTTTAACCTGTGGTAGCCTTGATCATTCAGACAACAGGGAGTTTTTGGTATGTAAGTTTGTATATGTAATGTAGAAATTCGGCTTGTGATTAATTTGTTTGGTCACTCATCTAAGAATTATAATAGCACAGGATGTAGCTCAACCACAGCGCCGAAAGACAACTGCGATTAAAACTTAAATTGTTTGTATTATGTTTAATTTATTTTATTAGACACAATACTATTAAGTTAATAGTATTATTAAGTATAATATTAAAATATGACAAATTCCATAAATACGTGGGTCAAGAATTAAATCACATATACTCGTATTAGATTTCATCGTTTTATGTACAATAAAAATATACTTTGAAATATTCAAGCCAGAGTCATTTTATTCAAAAGATAGTTTGAATGTTATGAATGAATATTATATATTATATTTTAAATAATATTTTAAAACATTGAAGTTAAAAAAAAAATACATATGTATCAGTATAACTGCATTATCAATTTAAAAGTGTTGTATTATTTTGTTTCATTATCAGAAAATTTATCTGCTTTTTCGTTATGCTCAAGGTTTAACTTTATTTAAAGTGATTTAAAACCGTAAATTGTTAAAAGTTTTAAAAATTTAATCATTCGAAGTTTTATAATATTTAAAAGATCTTTTTGTGTTCCATAAGTTTTCAGAGATTTCAAGAATTCAACGAGACGTGTTCATTATTATTTGAAATGTATTAAACAATATAGTTTTTTCTATTTTCATTATTTTTATGCATCCGTATTATTTTCCACTCTATTTCTCATATTTAGGGCGCAGCGCACATTAGACGGTGTATGATCTGTTTGTTTTGAATCATAGGGTCGGATGTATGTATATACACAAATAATATTAATAATAATAATAATAATAATAAAAGAGGAAAACCAAGAAAGGGAATATTTCAACGTTGAAATCTTCGTCTCCTATTCCTACGCTCGGTCGAGCACACCTTAGTGTGATCCTTCGGAGCACCAAAAACACGTCTCATTAATCGTGTTGCCCACATAACGAGGGAATCCTAGCTATGACGTTTACATCGTCGAAGAGACCCAGAGACAAATAAATAACGAGCTACATAAATATTCGTCCAGTGTTTTTTTTTCATCTATTTTCACGTCCCCTTTTCGGGGTCAACGGGCAGAAATCCCGAGTTTTATCAATCGTAATCCTTAACATGTGATAATGCACCATACAGCTCTCCGCGGCGATATTGTGCAATCGTCAAAATCGGAAGGTGGGGAGGGAGGTTCGGGTCGACTCCTATCGGACGCGTGCAGTTCACGTGGTGAGAAAACGGTAAAGAAACGGACTTTTGTGGACGTGAAGAACAGTGGCAGTCGGTGTCGGATGATAGACAGACGGAAATGGGGGTTAAGGGAAAACGTGGGGACGGCGACGTCGTTTAATCCTGCATACCACGATTTCGTTTGTTCCTATCTTATGTTTCCTGTCAAAAACACGTGTTCTGCGAAAACTCTTTCACCCCGAAAAACTTTGTTATTGTCACAGAACACAATTCTGGCTTTCGCACGCCGTTAGTAAATTCTTTAAATGGCAGCAGCAAATGCGATAATGTTTTAATAGTTACTCATTCGAATTACTTTCAATTAGCTGCAATCAATCGGTTTTCAACATTTTGGATTATGTAATAATATGTTTATGCTATTAATTTCTTTCCATTTCGAACTTTCGTACTACTACTTCTACTACTACTATATTACTAAAGTGTAAACTAATTAAAACTCACAATTTATTACTCTACTTCCATTTCATACACTTCAGTATATTTTCACCTATAATGACTCATAATTCATATTATTATTAGTTTAATTAGCTACTAATATTACTATACTAGTATACTAGCATAACTATTTATGATTTTAAAACCACGTATTGCTTCACATACGTTATAGATCAATAAATATCACTGATACCGATCATCTTCGGTTTTGGTCATGTTATATAATATATTTTATATTAAAAAGCAAAATTTACGCAATGAAATGTGTATATGATTCGTCTCCTAAATTTCGTCTGTTTAAATATTTTATCTACAATATTACAATATAAATCATTTGCAGTTGTTTTAAATGTTTTGACATTTATTATACAATATAATTATAAATACTTCGTGAATTGTTTTAGGTTCGAGTAAAATAACTCAAACTATATTATTATACACAATTTAACGTGTATTGTGTTTATTCGTAATAATATTAAATATTTAAGTACACATTGAAAAGTATGTGCCAACTAATTTTTTAAACTTTCTGGGTAATAAAAGTTTTAAATTTAACATAATTTTTACTGGGAAAATATAAAATTTAATAAATTGCTTCTTCTTGTTGAATCTTGACTACATAGTTCTTTAAATATAACCTTTTTATTTCTTATGAATTATGGATTTCTAATTTACAAACATGTATGATATAATTCACAAATTACATAGTATATAGACAACGTGCATAGGTGTGTTAATTTATAAATCAATTTATGCAGTAAGGAATAAAATAGTATGTTTAATAAAATTATAATTTTTAGAACAAATTTATTATAGAATGTTTGTTTTTATTTTGAATAAAATAGTACATTTATTTTAAGGCATATGAGATAATTATGGTACTATATAATACTACGAACAAATAAAAATTGATGTTGAAATTGATCTTATTGATTCAAGTGAAATACAAATATCATTTGCATGATTCATGTTTAATGCCATCAACATCATGTCATCATATGAAGTATCAATTTCCTTGTATTATTTATAGAAAGTTTAAAAATTTAATTAATTAAAGAATCGTTAACGTAGAAAATGTTTAATTGATAAAGAATAAGAGTAACTTTTATACCAAAATGATTTCAGGTTATTCCATTAAAGATATAGAATATACATTTATGCAGATGTATTATGTTTAGAACTTTATATATTTAAAATGAAATGTTAATTTATTCGCCAAAAAAATATTAGTAAAATTATTAAAAACTTACCTTTATATTGCGTTTATAAAAGTATACATATTATATTATATATGTTATATATTTATGTATTAATACATATTGATATAATTGTGTGATTATTTGATAATAAACTCTCGTGGTGGGTTAATATTTTTATTATTTTTCGTATGAAATAGAGAAATAAAAAGATAAAAATGGAACATCATAAACAATAATACTGACCAATTAAGTTGACTTGTGTCGTTATTATCCACGTTGTTATTATCATTTTTCTCCTGCGATATTTATCGATTTGGCAACCGCGAGTTGTTTAAGTGTTACCAATAAAATATGAGCGCATTGTCGTAGAGACGGTAGGGTTCATAATAATTTAATAATATAGTCAAGACTTTAAAGTTTATACGATACGAATATTAATTATTAACTTTGAAAATATTCACGAATATTATATTGTAGATCTATATAGGTACGCGATGTACCCACGTGCTGTTATACGTTAGCAATGAGTATTACATATTATTAAATTCACAAATAGGTTTTTTTAAAATCACTTTTACAACATTTAAGACGAACGAAAAACATTAAAAGTTAAAAACAACTGAAAACAAGGCGTACGATAACATAAACCGAAAATGATTCATCTGTTCTATTATAGCCACTTTGAAGTTACAATAATATTATTATAACATGTGTTATATTATATAATATGTTAAATAGATCCGGGTAGATGGTTAGTTTATACTAAAAATGGTCAAAAATATTTTATCGACGATGTTTCGATGTATATGTCGGTTCATCGGATTTTTAAGGTCAACATCCACGTTGTGACACAAGTTTTCAATCTTTATGTTTTTGAAAACAAAAAATAAATAATTACTAAATACTAAATAATAACACTATTTAATTGATAATTTAATGGCATTGGTGTAATAAATTGTATTTATATAAATTATATTTATAAATGTATTAAATAATAAATAAATACTAAATAGTAATATAAGTAATATATTACCATATAGCAGGGGTGGCCAACAGGTTGATCGCGACACCAATTCGTATTTTTTTGAATTTTTGAATTTTTTTCAGAAAACAAATAAAATATTTTGTAAATTTGTGTATCTTTGTATATCCCTCGAATATAAAAATTAGATTTAGATTAAATAAACATAACAATAGTAGTAAAAATAAAAGTAGTAGTATATTAGTAGTTATAAGTTAAAAGTAATAATTTGTAATATATTAAAATGCGTGTTGTGTGAATTTGTGAAATTAAACGTTAATAATACTTTTTTATATTAATATTGTAAAATAAAAGTAGTAAAAAGTGTAACACGCATGTACGTACATATAATATACATTTGCTCATTGACAACCTTTTTTTTGGTCGATCGCGAAAACTTAGAATAACTCAGACGTCGATCTCAAGTCTATTAAAGTTAGCCATCTCTGCCATATAGGTAGTGTGTAATCTAAGGATTGTAAAAATAGTAGTTTATTTAAATATTCAGATGTTTAACTTATAATCGTGTTATAGAGCCAATAGGAAATGTCAATAAAATACTTGTAAAATTCTTGTTCTTTGTATTATTTTTTTGTAACAAATTTTTAATATATCTCCCAAAGTACCAACTAGATGAAATTTACGATCAGAAAAGTTATAGGTTTGTAAACATCGGAGCACTCCTTCTGATCAAAACGTGAACACTGACGCACAAAAAAAAAGCTAGAATTAAAAAACAATACATCTATAAAACATCGAAATAAAACCTCGCTGTTTTCTTCGATACACCGAAGACTAAACATCAATGTATTTAACAAAAACATAAATGTTTTTTGCACACATCTAGATTATATTAACGTTTATGACGATGCGTTTTGACTGTTGATGAATACATTATCGACATATACGATTTAACAAGACCAGCTTATGAACGGGTTAGAATGATTTTTCAATCAACTGCGAAAACGTTTGTAAGATCTTAAACCTCCATTTGCATTGTTTTAAAAGTAATTCATAGCTAAGAAAAACTTTGACTTTGGCTATATTCATCCTCCAAGTTCAATGTTTTGAAACGCCATTTTTAATTTTGTTTTATTATATTTTACTTGTTTTAATATTTAAAGTTTTTACTTATAATATATTTAAGATTATTTTATCCGTTATTGACTTTTTGGATAACCATAAAAAATTAATAATCCTAATGCGAAGTGAAATTAAAATTTTTAAACTTTAGAGCTATTTACTTGATTTGCGAGGACGTTATAAATTTGTTATGGTTCTAATGTTATCCAGGACAAATGATAAACAGGTTTATAGACGAGCAAATATTTGGATGTAAGTATATTTATTTAGGATAAGACTAATTTGATGGGACCAGTTTAGTCATTAAGTATGTCCGATACATGTGACTAAGCATGTACGCAGATACATAAATAATTTTTGTCAATTGAGTCAGTAGCCCAAAAATTGCATTATTTTTAACTACATTAAAAGAAAAACGAACAGTTGTATTGAATTTTGTTTTAAATTAAGTAAATTTGATAAAAACTGTTGTAGTCAAACCACACGTTTTTCGTTTCATAAAATTTGGGTTCGTAGACATTGTAAATGAAAACTTTTATATTTATATTTAGACCGTTGTAAAAATTGGAAAGTTGAATAAAAATTACTTAAAGCTGAAATTAAAATCCAGTTAAATCCAGTTAGAATACTATAATGAATATTATTAATAATAATTATAATAATCTAGATAATTATATCGTCTATATCTATAATATAATTACCCAGGAACGTAATACCAAGATAAAACTAAAATATTGCTTCGTACAATGATGAAGTTTAGAATTAATAATTGATAGAAATACAGTTAATAACAAAGAAAATATTTGGTATTTGCATTAAAACATAATTTTTTATGATCCAAATGATGTTGTTTACATTGTTATGTCATTGAATCAATGTAATATTTGCTTTGTCGTAAAATTTATTTTGCTATCATAAATTTAAATATTGTTTTCATTTAACAATTTAAAATTCAAATAAATGTTTATTAGGCTTAAGTAAATATAAACAGTATAAAATAATATTTATCATAATAAAAAATAAATTTTATTTCTCATACAACAAGATCAGGTTTAATATACATGATTTAATGTTAAACGTAATGAAAAATGTATAATATTATAATATTATAATCAGATTTAATAAATATAATATTCATGCTTAACATTACTTAGATTATTTTATAAAAGCAATCTATATTGGATGAACTTCCCTGTGTTTGAAGTCTATCAAGTGAATTATTTTGGCCATGGCTTGTGTCGTAGTCGATGGGTTCCTGCATCAAATATTAGTAAATTATTAATGTTTCTGGAATTCTGAAACAGTATGATACAATTTTGTATAATATTTATTAACACAATGCATAAAATGAATGGACGAAACTAAAGAAATTAATTCCTAGTACTTAGGTTTTTTTTTAATTTTCTATAAAATTATAAAACTTTTTTCATAAAAAAGGTACCGTTTATCAGGTTTTAATCTATGTATCGAATATTTCAAACATGGAAAGCTTTTCTTCTTTGATCCTTTCATAATTTATTTACATTGCATATGAATTTCTAGAATTTGTAATAGCACATTATATGATTTATGTTTGATTGAATATTGTATGTCAATTTACAAATATGTAATTGCATATAATATAGCGCTACAGTTATGACTACTTTTATAATTAAGTAACTTTTGTAAAAAAAAAGTAATGAAACTGCGCTTGTCAATGTGTTTTAATAACTACATTGTATTAATTTTATTAAACGGAAATATTACTACTAAAATGAAATTGTATGGTATAATTTATATCTAATTTTATTTAAAATTTTAAAAAAATTATACATTTGTGTAAGATTTGTACTTAAAAAAAAAAAAAATAAATAAATAATTTTTACGACTCATACTCTGCGTGTGTATTTCTAATACACTTGAAAATATTAATCGAAAGTGGTCGATTTCATAAAGCATTTTTCAATGAATAATGATCAAAAAAACTACCTAGATGTTTTCATCGTAATCAGCCATTTCAATATCACGTATATTCAGCTAGTGGAACTTGATAAACTGCATCGATGGTTGAGTGTTTATTATTGCTGAGATTCTAGTTAATAGTCAAACAAACTATGTATATTTTTTCCTTTTTTCTTTTTATCGCAAGCTTATAATATATTATGTTCAGATTTCTAACACGCGAGATATATTATAGTTCGCGTGCATAAGAATACAAATCCACAAACACAGACCATTAAACACGTGCCAATTATCATTGCAATATTTGGCACTCGTTGCTATATATACGCTCTTCGGCGTCGCGACGTCGCTTCTCTCCGCGAATAGAGAACATATCTCTCGTCTCGCAGTTGAAAACCCACCTACCTACCGATAGGAGGATTGGGTTGGTTACAGTGCAGGGGACTGAATCCCTAAAACATATGTGCGGAAAGTTACGAACATATTATATTTTATACATATATCTTATCTAAGCCCGTGTATAGGAACAAACATATTACTCATTTCGTTCTTAACCGGAGTCGTAAAGCGCCCGGAGCGATTTGTTTTAAAAACAATCGCTTTGAGATGTGCCAATAACTAAACATATTATCTACACTCACTACTCATATATTCACATTCATGTCGTTTAACCGAGGAATGTAATAATATTACCTGCAGTAACGAAACAAATATGACGAAAAACTGAATAACATACATATGTATATAATGAAATTACGTGTTCGCAATGATGTTCATTGTAGGTAACCATTATTACGTTTTACCTTATTTTCAATCCAAACAACTTTACAGAGTATACTTAAAAGCAATTTTTTAAAAGAAAGTGTTATACTTGTTTATTTTATTTTAGTGCTGAAAAAATGATTTAATAAAATGATCGTTGGAAAATTATAATATATAGTTTATGCGATTCGTATGCTTAGAAACAAGTGTTATATTATATATATATATATATTGATTTAATGATACCCACCAATCAGATGAGTAACTAAACATAATAGTGGAGAACAATAGATTCATGTTAATTTGGGCATCACAATACCATGTTATACATTAACATTGTATAAATGATATAGTATTAACAGTATAGTATGCATATTTATTATTATATTTTAAATTAGTGACCTAAACCTCGACAACTATGGCCATTGTCTGACAGTGGTGATGATGAGTTTGTGTAATAATTTAACATTAGTAGTGTTTTTCTTGGCACGTAAGAACCCGAATGGTTGATCAACGCAGGTCAGCGTTTAACATTTATCATTGACTGCGGCTTTACCTATTTTATATTAATATTATGTATTATTATTTAAACGTAAATACTAAATATTCTTATAATAATTACCTAAGCTTTGTTGAGACCGTTGATTATTATTTATTAATCATTTTTTATAGCCACTTCATAAGGTGCAAATCATTTATCACTAGAACAGAGTAAAATGTAAACGTGATAAGTATTTTGTTATTATTTACTCTGTAATGAAATCCGTAAGGAAGGCATATAATAGTCTGAAGCTAAAATTTAATAAAATCGTCTTATCAAATAAATTTACAAAAATTTACAAACGGTAGCTAATGATTTAAAAAAAAAGTTATTTATTTTTAACTACCTTATAAAGAAATATACAGGGTATTTCATGATTCAACAAATGCAATAAATTTTGTTATATCCATTACTTTAATTAATTAATTAATTTATTTTTAATTAATATTATAGTACTGTACTACAACGGAATCGTATTAAAATATTCGTTTTTATTTTTGAAACTCTTAATTTGAAAATCTTAAATTTATTTTAGGATTAAAAAAAAATAATAATAAATAGTTGCTTTGTAAATCAAATTTTTGGAAGAATATTGTATTAAAATATCTTATTAAAGTTTATTATGATTTTTTTAAATTTTTTAAAAATTTTAATTTTATAATTAAAATAACTATACAATAATTGTAGGTTTTATTTTAATTAATGTTGATAAACAATTGATATTATATAATAAATTTATTTAACACACAATATATAATTGTTAACTTTTTCATAAACTTCTAAAAATCGTGGAAAATTCAGGAATAAACAATTAGTAACAATTAATAATAAATAATTAGAGTTCTAAGTGGTTTTAAGCATCAACATTTTTCTAAAAATCCGTAACTCAAAACTGCTATTTTGAATCTTCTTTTTTATCTGTAACAACATTTAAAATTTATAAATTTGGTTTTCTAAAATAAAAAAATTATTTAACACGTTTTTAATGTAGTGCAGTACGATAGAATCAGTCGAAAAAAAAAGTGAAAAACAGTTTATTGTATTTATAGAATCATCCTGAAACACTTTGTAAATATAATATATGATTAAAAACTTGAATCGTATGATTGAACAATATAGTTTATCATATGGATATTTTTTTGCTTATTTTCAAAATTTATACATTTCATTAATAAATTCATACATCAATATATTTTTACTGTGGTAACTATTTCTTCTTTACTAATTTATGTTGACATATTTTATCTAGAATTTTCAATTACCATCTATCTTCTTTTTCATTATACTATTTTTCTTGGGAGCCTTGTGACAATATTGACTGAAGGAAATTTGTACGTACATGCCCCCGGAACAACTCCACCAATATATGGTATCGTACATAGTTCCACAAGTTCTGAAGTCAGCTAGGATATTAAATTTCGTATTCCATACCACTAATTTTTTTTTTCGATCTTTTCCTCGATGATTTTTCCCCGTATGGTACTTCGGATCACGCATTTTTCTTTTTCGTTTTCCGGCATTCTTTCTACGTTATTTGATAATTCATCTTATCAACTACATACACTCGAATAATGATTGATGACGGCGATGAAAATATGCAGTGCATTTTACACGGAAAGATTCACATACTATAAGTTATTTGTTATTATTCCTGCAGATGACATCCATAAAGAAAGAGGGCATAATATTCATTGCACATAAGTTGTCGTTATATTATAATAAAATTTCTCCCATAAAACATCGAATAATAATAAAAAAAAGTCTGAAATATGCCATTAGGTTTTGGCAATTGAATGCCCGAAAAATAGTTATAAAACATTTTTTTCCGGGAGGCCATCTTCCATCCAAAAGTGTGCAAGTAGACTGAAACATAGTTATTTTCAAAACCTTGCTTGAAATCGTGATGAAAGCTATACCCATGAACATATATAAGCAACTGCTGGGTGACCTTATGCATCGCGGACCGTCTCATGCGTTCTAATTTAAAAATCGATCAAAACAAACGTCAAAAACATTTAGACTGCTATCGATTTTTTAGCAGGGCAGAATGGAATATTAATTAATAGTTACGTATCGGTCACTAGAGTGAAGTTTATTTCGTTGCAGTCTACCGTGTTCACGACGAGTTTCGCAGTAACGCGCTTTTGATTAGATAAGAACTACATTTTTTCGCCACTTTTGTGTGGGCCCACGTGTCATTATCAGTCGTCACCAATCTAAGACGTAGCCAATCGCTACACGTCAGACTTATATTAAAAAGGCCACCACTTCATTCATCGGGTAATAAATTAATAATATTCGAGAAGATAATATATGTACATAAAATATAATAATATTATAACTGGTGTTTGACATTTCGATTTCTGTACTCGCGTCAAAAATACCATACCACCACCTCGAGGAGAGCAAAAAAAGATTCAAATACACACTTTATTCCTAGTAATTATTTCCCCAAGATAAACCCCCCAGTGGTACAAATGTCTGTCGCCTTATCGGTATTGTAGAATTCGGCAAACACCATAAAGGTTCTCACACACTGCTGTGGTACGCGATGCGGTATCGGTATGGTACAATATTTTTCCATGTACCGTACCGATACCGTATCGCGTACCGCAGCAGTGTGTGAAAACCTTTTAAAAAAAAAAAAAAACAACAACAATTTCCATTATGACTTTTGATGTGCGTTATTTTGTACTGTGCCCGTATATCATGTAGTTTAGAGCTGTGGTTCCCGATAAATATCAGACCCTTACCGGGGTCTGTAGATCTATGTTAGGAGTCCGAATTTTTATTTAATATGTAAATATTAACCATGCAAGCCTACCTTAGATGAGATTATAAATAAATAATTAAAGTTTCACTCGTATCGTAATGTTAGAAAATCAATACAATAATTGATAATTTATTTAACTTGTTATCACTAACTGTTCATAAATAATCGAAAAAATGAATTATGCATTTCAAAAATATAATCAAATTATTGAACCATCTGCACTCTATTTGTAATTTTTGAGAAAATTTGTGTTCATGTTATTCACAAACTTATGTGTTAAAATATAAAAATTATTAATTTTTTTTCGTGAGCATGTACAAAAAAAGATTTTTAGTCTAATTTAAGTTGTAATTAGAGACCTTTATACTAATTGTAGGAATCACTGGTGTAAAATATCTACTGGTTTGGACATAACCACACAACATGCCACAATTTATATTATAAAATGAAAGTAAATATATTTCGGATGATATACTTAATATTATATTGTATAAATAAAATTTTACGATTCATATAAATTATTGTAAAAATATTTCAAATAATTTGTTAACATTTTATGGAAATTGGATATCAGGGAAAATATTATTATAATTATTTAAATATTTACCTATAAATTACCCGTAGTTATGTTAACGGTTTAAACGCAAAATCTAACGTAAACGCCACGATTTATGTTCTATATTGCGTATGATTTTGATTTATACGCTGCATGTTAGACAGGCAAAGACAATCCTAAGCATAAGTAGTTAACATCCTCTTAACGGGATCACGATTATATCATTTTTGGGCTTCGTTGGTGCTCTCTATATCGCGGCTGACTAAATATTTTATGTGGTTAGCATGTGAATATTATAAATTTCGCATGTTTATCACGTACATACATTTTTAATAAAATATAATGTCCTTATCCGGACGATATTCGCATCGATTACCGTTGGTGATCGTACTCCAACGCAGTTAACTCGATTCAATTATATTACATACACGTTTGTGAAGTTGACCCACCCAAGTTACGCAATCTTTTTCAAAACCATATCAATATTTTGAAAGTTATTTGCAAGTATTTGCTAGTTTGCATTTTCGCTACGAAACCTAAAAATCAAAAGGTGGGTTAACTTCACGTAGCCCACCCAAGTTGTCTTACAACTTCAAAACCGATATCAAGCAAAAGCTTATAGTAGCCAAGTTATAGCAGTGAGAAATTTTCTAGAATTTTCAAGTCACTCGGACGGCCTATATGAGCTTTTTAAGTTATGAACTTGGCCCATATTTTGTTTTCTTGATTTCATAGCGAAAGTACGAACTTGCAAACTCTAAAATTGGACTTGCTAATAAATACTTACAAATAATTTACAAAATACCGTTATGATTTTGAAAAAGATTTCGAGTGGGCCAATTTCACAATCGTATCATATACTGTGATACGACACACGATTTGCTAGGAGCGCAATTTTGATAAAAAATTTGAGGGGGGTGGCTTTATCCCCATTAGAAAATCTAGTTTACATAAGCTTCATTTAGGATATAAAAAAATAAAAATCATTAAACCAAAAAGTTCAATGGTAGTTATGAAAAACATGTATGCCTATTTTGTAATTCACAATACTGCTACTTGTTTTACGTACATATTATGCACGAGCAAAGCTGGTAATTCAGCTAAATTAGAAAATAAACATGTACTCTACCAGAGCAAAAATTAATATGTTAATTTTGACTTAAAAGACTGCAAATGTATTTATATGCAGAAAACAAATTTTTGTGAAGTTATACTTTTTATTTGTACCGAAAATGTATTGTTTGTAACTAGCAGCTAGCGAGGGTGACAACCAGTAATGACAAGCAATTAGAAAAGCTATTATACATTACCTATAAAAACAAATTATATTGGGTACTATTCAATATGTTACGAATATTGCATGGATTGGATAAGACTATACGAA
The DNA here is from genome assembly GCA_025469195.1 of Chaitophorus viminalis. NCBI lineage: Eukaryota > Metazoa > Arthropoda > Insecta > Hemiptera > Aphididae > Chaitophorus > Chaitophorus viminalis. The sequence continues at coordinate 114,289 of JAIPRK010000706.1, forward strand.
CAGGATTATATAGGAAGCAGAACTATTTCGTATTTTAGTAGGCATTTATTTTCTATTCTAAAAAGCATTGATATTATCAATTCATAAACATGAAAACAATCTGAAGGGTGTTAATCTTACAGCTGGTGGTGGTGAGCACATCCAATTAGTCCCCCCCGCCCTTACCACCTAATCGCAGCATCCATGCGCCTTAAATACGACGTAGATCATCGCAAACAGATATATTTGACAATAAGCTGCGAGGAGAATATTATAAATTTTCAATAACAAACAACTGTATAAAAGCGTACGCGATCGATGTAGTGGCCGAGATAGAAACAATAACCACGCACCGGTTGTAGAATGTTCACGTTCATTGTGAAAAATCAGATGTCATTCTTGTACAATGAGGGCGAGACATTGCTGTGGAAATATTATTGTTTTACAACAAAAGTAAAAATTAATCAATTTTTAGAAACTAAATATATATAGATGGCACCTTAAGTATAAATCATTTTAGAACAAACAGCATGTCGCCGTCGGTATACATTATTATTAGAGTCGAGCGTGTGCATTATTATATTGTGGTATATCAATATAGTAGTACGATGGTTGGTGGTGGTGGCGAACGATAACGATGAAAATAAAATAAAACAAAAAGAAGCGGAACCCTTACTTATATATACTTGTCAGTTACAGTATAGTGGTGCGTAGCCCGAAATGAAACTTTCGAAATCCATCACTTTCTGTGCCGTGTTTACAGTCGGACATGGTTTTATTGTTCTGCGTCGTCGTGACGAAACTTTCTGAACTTTTCAACTTTGAATAATGTCACAAACTAAGCAGTTATTATACACACTGTATATTTCCACCACCTCCCCGTACGTATAATACTAATTTTATAAATTCACATATTAAACCGTTTTTGCCCTTGAATATAGGTAATAATATTACATCCACGGCATACAATAAAGGAATGATAATCATAATGTTCGTGCAACATAATATATTTTATCAATGTAATTCCGATTTTTATTATTCTGGAGAAATTATTATGTGGTAGCACACCACATGTGGCATTACGGAAATATGCATAGTATATTTTTTTCAACCTACCGCATTCCCAGAATTTAAAATGTGATTACTTTTCGAAAAATATCGTGATTTGATTCATCGATTGTGGACTTGTACATTTTTATTTTTTATTCTTTGTTTACTAGTGATGCGAAGCTATAACTCAGTTGGTGAATTAAAAAAGTTTTGAAAATCACATATCAAAAAAAAATTACTTTTTTGCGAACCATATTAGTTTTTGTGTAATCATCAATTTAAATATTGTTTACCAAAAATCTTTTCGAGCTTGATTTCGTTGTGATTGAAGTGGTTATAGTGGTCGACGTAGTGGGTCACAGTGGAAATTCATTTCTCTAAGTTTTACATTGACATATTGTTTGATACCCCATATAATTTACTCTAAGAATGTCACTACCCGCTACAATAAATCATGTAAAAAAATAACTCTTTGTAGACATGTTTTTGGTTTTTGTAATATACATTGTATTATTATTATTAATATAGCTTATGCTTGTATAGTGTTGCATAAATGTTGTTTTGGGTATTGAATCAATGTATAAACTATAATTAATAATAAACTATTTACTAGAAGTATATTCATATACATAATATTTTCCATCATCATTTGAATGTTTTAATTATTATTATTATTATATTATTATAATTATAATTATTTATTGTTATAATTATAATTAATATATTATTATATTTTTCTCATGGGCAGATTACGTTCGTTTAAATTAGTTTTATTTTATTATTAATTGGATAAATACTGATATGTGGCAGAGTTCATATATTGTATACATTACTCAAACATTTTAAAAACTATATCGAATTAAATTTTATGAATTTTTATCAATTATTTTATTATAATAGTTATCGCAAAAAGTTGTATGTAAGTTCTGATTTCTCATATGAAAGCTTTAATACAGTTTAAACTCAATCAAACTACCATTGTATTAAAATTAATAAAAATTTTAAATTCAGAAAATCTCATTTTTAAATAAACAAAATGATTATCAACACCAACACGTCATTCTATGAATAATTAATTATTTTATTAGCTGATTGCATTAGCTTAATTTTCATTTAACAGTTTTAAAATTGTTATGAATAAAAATATTTAGAACACATTAAAATTAAATCATATTAAAAATAATGATAATTTTTAAAATAATTATTGGTCGTAGAATAAACTATAGACATATTTTTAATTTTAAAGTTGTTGGTGGTTATGTTAAATTGATGTATTTGAAACTAAGTTTTGATCCATTTTAGTGAAATTAAAATTCAATTTATGTATATGTAAGCTAAAATATACATTATAATTATTGTTTACCAATAAAATAAAAATTGAATGGATAAAGTAGTAGTATTTTTAATAAATTGAGCCATTGAGTCGAGGATACCAATCCACATTTTTTCGTAATTTGAATTAGCAATACTCGCAGATTTTTTCGAAAGTTAATTTTTTTGTAATTTATGTAATACCGTCCAAATAGTTTATACATTCTATGATAATATTCACAAAAAATAATTTATGCATACAGCTGGTTTTGAAAATAAATGTCGGATGCTAAACGCTAATTTGACCTGAACTGATAATTTCATTGCTGGAATAATTATGATTTATACTCAATGATTAGTTATTATTATATAAGATAAGTTTGACTTCACTATTAGTAAAATGTAAGATGTAAATGAAAGTATAAGTTTTTTTTCATAAAGTTAAGCTAATATTATACATACAAATATATTTTATCCATAAAGTTTTCTAACAAAGTGACTCCCTATAAGTGAGATATGACTCATGTAAATAATGATGATAATGAAATAATTATCAAATTATCAACATGAATATGATAAATATTACATAAAAACTAATGGGCTCTACAAAGATAGTCGTTACATCTGTCATAACTGAGAATGGAAGTTATAAAATTCTTTCCGCCATTAATACTATGGTTGTAATCATTTAAACCAATTGTCCCGTGAGGTAATTTCACTGAAAACTTTTCATCTTATTATTCAAATTTATATTTACCTAGGAGATAAGATTTTTGTTTGTACGCAATGTTTTTGCAGTAACTTAACGCTAATAAATATTCAAAATTACAAAACTTATTTGCAACGTAGTTAACGACGAGATAGAGGACCAAAAGCAAAAAAAGACATTTAAACTTTCTGCAGGGAACTCATTTTATATAGGTAATGTTGCTTGTCTATACAAAATACCATCACGCAATTGCATTTTCACTATTAAGTATTAATAATACATATATGAAACAGTACAATTAGATAAAATATATTTAAAAATATTGTCAATTATTTTAATATGTTATCTTATAATAGTCATTCTGATCAAGTCGAATTTCCATAACTACATAGATAATATATAGCAATATATTGTCTGAGAATCATTGATGGTAATTAAAATTTTTGTTCATTTATTTTTAACAATTTAAATTGTGTATAACATGACTTTGCGTTGATAACTTGATGATTTAGCTGATATTTATTAGAAAATTGGTATTATCTTGTGAGTTAATATTATATAACTTAGCTTGAGACTTGATAGTAACATTATAAACAACTTGATTACAATGATATTTATAACTACTAATGTGATTTTTAATTTATTTTCTCGAAAATTATAAGAAATTTGTCTTAAATATTACATTTACATCTCAACGTGAACTTTTAACATAGTTTTAATGTAATAATCAATCACCACAAGTCAATAATAGCCTAAAGATTGAAGTTGAGTTTATTGAAAATCATCTTTCACCAATTGTATTATATTTAGACATTGTTGTATTTGTTGTATTTCTCAAGTTATGTGATAAGATCGAAACGACAAAACGATTAATCGTTTGAGTATTTGATAATCGTGAAATCGACTTGTATCATACTGCTAGTGCATTTTGTTGCGTGAAACTTTTTATTTTTAATTGTCTATACATTTCTCATGAAAGCCAACCGGTGCTGCGAAGGACGGAGTTGCCGTGACATTTGGCGCAGACGTGGTCGTATACCGTTCCAATTATAACACCGATGCGGTCAGTTTAGTTAAGTAGTTTAACTACCGGTCTCCATCGGGTACCAACCAGTAGGGATACGGTCGAAACCACTGTGAACCCAACGTCAGCCCTTTTCTCGGGGACATTTGTGACCGTTGGTTTATAAGTTACCCGCTGTAATACCGACGTATAGCCATGGTATACCTGTAGGTTGCGGATTGTTGGTAATCGAAACGCTTACATGTGAAGCACTTGCCCCCCCCCCTGGGTAGGGGGCCCGCTGAGACCGTTCAACGGAAGTCAATAGCCGGAGGTTCATCATTTTTCGACGTGTAGTTTCCTCCCGCCGACTTATATTGTTTAATTTGATTTTTATTACAAACGCGTTGTATCCCTGTACAGTATATGATTCTAAACACGCTATACAAATTATCTTGAACTAGTTTCACCCATGTTGCAACAAGCATTGAGATAAGATAATTTTTATTGTCTGATATATTTTTATGTCTTTTTTGTACGTTTGGTGTAACAATTCTATTTATATGCTTATTGTAAGTTTTCAAAAGTTGACTAACCTGGTTGTTGCACTGACCTCTTCAATCGTCATCATCACAAGGCACTGCGCGCCAAAATTAATCCAATAAAAAATATTGGGGAACGTGAAATTTTTCAAGAGTAAGAATTTATTATCGTATTAATTGTACACCTATGATGGTGGTTAAATTGTGTGAATTATAAAATGAATAATTTGTATGGAAATCACGTGCGTTACATTTTGATAGTTTCGCTACAGATGTTTTGTAAACTTATGTAATAAAATGTACACAAATATCATTTAAATAGCGTGTTTAGAATCATATACTATATAGGGATACAGAACGTTTATAATAAAAATCAAATTAAAGAATACAAGTATAAAAAAATTAAATGCCAGCTGAAATGGGCTTACGCCGAGATGGATTCATGCCGAAACGGCCACGTCGAGATGTCCAGGTCCGCGATTGTGACGACGCTGAGTACTGAGTACGTATACTTGAGTTCGGAACAAGAGGCCTTTATTTCTTTATTGATTAATATTTATAATTTAACGGGGCTAGAATCTGTTAATTGCATATAATGTAGAATATGTGAACAATTATAAATAAAACACACTTAAATGGTCAGAGCAATATTACCTGCTGTACAACGCGTCGGTAGTTAATCATTAATAATCAACTTTTGATCGTTGGTTTGCCAATCAGTGTTTAACCACAAAACAAATGGTACAAAACTGGCCCTGAAGGGCAGTTAGCATTTTTATTTTAGTACATACAATTGAGTAACTCGCACAAGTCGTAATAGGGGCAATGAATATTGAGTTTTTTTTTATAGAATGATACAAATGGGCAAATTATAATACTATTTACAGTATACACAAACAATATATAAGTGAGTTATGGTTTTGAGTGTAAAATGAGTAAATATGTATTGATATGTATGGTATAATATTATGACGGGAGAATACTAATAAAAAAAAAAAACCAAAGCCGACGGCACACGACGAACGAAATAATCGATGGGTAACGATTACTCAGGTACGTGTTTTGGTAAAACTGTGAGTCTGTGAACATCAATCGTGTCATGTATGTAGAGCGATTTGTATGGACACACAGCTTTTACGTACACCCGGGTACATCGTTATACATTACGTCATTACCTCACGGATCACACAGGAGTAATAAAATTATATTTTATCCCGAGTCAATTATTTTGTACTACGAATTTCAGGGAAAAGGTTTTTAAAGGTTTCCTTTGAATTTTAAAAGTATACATAATATATGTATTTATAGATTGGAAATTGTATTTTATAGTATTCGTTTTTGATTTACAACAATCATATTCATAATATTCATAAATATACCTAATATTAATGGTTTTTTCGAACAATGGTCGTTTGATGAAATCATTTGGATTGTAATTAAATAACTTGCATAGAACTTTAAGGCATTTATGAATTAATCCGGATTTTCTAAATTAATCTAATTCAAAATTAAATGGAGATTAGAACTAATGAGTAATATATTGCAATTCAGAAATAAAGTGTTATTGAAAAACCCTTCCCATGGAATATAATTTCGTTTAAACCGTATAAAATACTATTTATTTTAAATTGAAAAAAAAAAAAAACATAAAATGTGCATATAATCGATATTAAATCAATTTAAAAATAAATTGTTTGGCATAATGTCACGGAACAGATTGTCCAGCACTGCTAGCAGTCGGATGGGTGACCACACGATTCTATTCACGTCGTCCATGCCTACACATATACCCACGTGCATAAACCCTTATGGATATACTCTTAATTAAAGAATACATACAAAAAATTCATATGAATAGCTAATGGTTATAGCTGCCAGGCCCTCTCTAAAAAATAGATCAATTAAAAAATAAAAAATAATAATTTGTATTAGTCCTCGCTGTTAACATTACGTTGCAATTACTTTATTGGGATTACCAAATTATAATTTTTTTTTTTTAAATTCTTCAAACTTACGTTAAATAATACTTTGTAAATAATTTATAATTGCATACCCTTCTCTGCGCTAGAGAGTGGATCAATATAGAATATAAATCAAATGTTGTATTACCTAATCGTGTAAAATAAAAAGTTGAAAATTATAAACGACTCGACGATTTAAATATTTTTTCTTCCATTTTTAGATTATAATTGATTAGAATATCAATGGAAAATCTGGAAAGTGAGATATTAATATTTTCATTGAACTAAAAGAGTATAACTATGAGGTTTGTGGTTTTGCGATAAACTATATATAATTTTATTTAATTTTAAAACCTTTCAAATATACTAATATATTTCATGACCAAATGACTGTAATTATTCAAATCAGAAAAGAACTTATCAAAAACATAATTTCTCTGAACATTTAATCGATGAAACAAATACGTTTTTATATCAATTGTTCATCTGATTAATATATTATAATTATTTTCTTTCAGGCATAGTAAACTATTTTTGTATTTATTATATATCATATTCAATAATTTATCTTGCACCTTAAGTACAGTAAATAAATGAAATAATAACACTTGTTGAATAATTTTAGTATGTAGTACTCATTAAAACTTTAAAATATTGGCTTGTATAATTTTGTATTTATTTATTATAACTGCATTGTTTCTCTTATTTAAATACATATATTTTAAAAATTGTAAATAAAAATATTAAGATTTTAAATCATCAATATTTAGCTAAGAATAAGTTAATATAACGTAAATATTATTTTTTTGAGCTAAATAGTTTATATTAACTGAACAAAATTAAACGAAATACTTACAGTATGATGCAATAAAAAATTTACATTTATATTGACTACGATATATAAAAAAAAACTGATATTTTTGTTTAAGAAAATTGATTAACCCGTAGTGGGAGTTGAAAGCTATCATAATCATAATGTATTCAATACCGTGAAATTGGAATTTCTTAAAAACCTTTTTACATTTTTATTAACACTTGCAAGTTTAAAACATTTTTTCATCTGTCAGTTTAATGTTGGTTTTTTTATCGTTTTTTTTTTTTTTTTTTGTATTGTGTTGACTACGCATCTACTGCTTACTGATTGCTATACTGTACATTTAGTTAGGTATTTTTTTTTTGGTATGACTCACCGTGAATTTTTTTAGCAGACCATTGATTCTCTCGATGAATTTGTAGCGGGACGAAGGGAAGAGACTTTAAAAGTACGTCCTTATATTGACGTGGTTTTTTATTGGTTTTATTCCTCTCTAGCGGCGGTTCTTTGGTATTTTTTTCGACTTATGTTTTTTATTTTTCTTTCTTCTACTATTCCACTTACCTATCTATACTGTTACTATATTATATAGGTACTTTAAACCTACAACTTTAACTCTACGTTTCGTCTTTGCTCATCCTCCAGTCCATAAATATAATTTTTGTTAGTGGTTTTTTGTGTCTAAACCTCTAAACACGTTTATAATGTATCGTGTTCCTACCGTACACGCGTACGCGTGATCAAAATGTTAGAAAGTTTTTACATATTATAGAAACAATATTACTAAAGTATTCTATTAGTATGTTTATCCTCGCTATCTTTAATAATAATTAAAACTGTTTGTTTACTTTCAAATGATTGTACGTAATTAATCGATCAATAAACTATATACGTTGTTCGTAACGGTTAGATGTAATGTTATGTTCCGAAAAGGAAAACAAATGAATATTTCCATTCACAATTTTCCCGATCGTTAAAATAAATGTCTTTTGAAACTGCTATTTTCGATGCATTTTTGCAACAGGTGTGGTAAACTTTAATGGCAATCTTTTTTTTGGTTTTTCCTCTTCTTTTTTTTTGTACTTGTCTATCTAAAGTTTCTCTAGTAAAATACACATATCTATGTGACTAGAATAAACTTATTACATACACTGTTTTCACAGTTAGTAAATTTTCATATAGAATGTTATATGCTCCGTAAAGGTAATGTATCGAATGGAAATATTTTTCTACAACTTTATGTATAATTATATATTAAAATATGAGTATAGCGTAATGTTATGTATATTCATTTTTTAGAGTTGAATTTTTCAAAAATGTATTTTACTCTCTGTATCGGTTTTGAATAAACGTGATATTGTTGTATTATATATGATTATGCGTTCTTGTCTTCAATAATATGGTTTATATTTATTATATGTATATAATGCATCTAATTACAAAAATCATATCATCAATTATTATAGTGTAAAATATATATTTTATATTATTTATATTGCACTAACAAACAATTATAAGTTTTTGTCACATTATGTTTTCTTATCATAATTATAGTAGGTACTCTCCAAAACGGGTTAATGGATTTTGTTGAAAATAAGTTTAAGTGCAGAAGTGAAAATTTTACATAAATTAGGGTTTTGATTAATGATATATATATGCAGCATTCATGAATAATATACTTTATACGTATAAATAATAAACCATTATTATATTTGAATATTGTAAGAGTGAATAAAGTATTTAGTTTTTGTCCTATCATATACTACCAAATGATATTTTTATTACATTCCTATATTATATTAATACAGTTGCTACACGAACAAATTTTTATCATAAATAACTGTATGGAATATTATAAATTTCCCATAACTTTTACTTAGTAAAAAAAAAAAATTACATAAATATGTTATACCTATTTTATAAATAAAATATTATTTTAAAAGCATTTATTCATTTTGAATAATTTTAACAATAAAGGATTATGAGTCAATTACAAACCTATGCTCAATCCTTTCCAAATTATATATTTGTAAGTTTTTGATTAAAATATAAATTAAATATTAGTCAACATCAATATCACAATCATTTTAAAAATGTATAACTGTAACTTTATTTTGAGTTATATTATAAATTATAAATAATAATATAATACTCATAATAAATAATACCAATCACTCTAAAATGACTATATGTTAACTAACCTTCCCTTATAATGAACTATCACAGCCACGGATTGGAGGTGACAAACTATATTCTAAGTTTTTATATGTATATTTTCTATGTAAATTGTTAATTGTTGTAGGGAATAAATAAATAATTATTATTTCTTATCATTTATATTGAATACTCCGTGGTTAATATATATTTTCTTTTTTTAATTTTTGTAATATATTGTAGATAAAGTAACTATAATTGTATTTATTACAATCTAGTTAATGAATATTTTATATTTTAATATCCACTTATGATTAAATCATAAATGAGTTAACTAAATTGTACCTATGTAATAAATGTTATAATTATTATAATAGGGCATACATTAAATAATCTAATTTATAACCGTTGTAACATAAAGCGTTTATATTTTAAATTTTCAAAATAATAATGTTTTTTAAACATCGTGTATTCTAAACTGAATCAACCATTTTTAAATTACTCATATGAAAATGATTTTTTCTTAATCAGCATTATTTGACTATATTTTTTTTTTCCATAATTACATTAAATATATTGAATAAGTTTTATTCATTACATGTGCACATGTGTGTGTGTGTGTGTGTGTGTGTGTGTGTGTGTGTGTGTGTGTGTTTGTTCACGTAATTTGATTCATTTTAAATCAGTTATGAATAGATAATTTTATAATTCTGAATAAAATATTAATTACTCGAATATATATCTGAAACATATATAGTTAAGAGGACAATATTAAATTATTGTTATCCTCAACGCGATATTGACTTAGCATTTTCACTGATTTGACCAATTTGAAATATTGTTTCTTTAATATTTTCATCACTATTCAATTTTAAACTTTACGTATAATATTTTATTTAATATTGAATTTCTTAAGTTGCATTTAGTATTGTTTTTGTTTCGGTCATATTAAATGGGCTATTATATAAATAAAAAAACTTTAAGTTTTTGCGAATTTATTTCTACAGTACGTAGGATGGGATTACAAATAATTTCTTCTAGGCTTTTTACTTTGAAGCGTTTAAGCTCTAAAGTTTATATTGCATTTGCATAATATCAGCTTGAAAGCAGCTTCAGTTAGGTCATCCTCCTTGGTATTTTACTGCCCATCATCATACAATTCGAATACAACTTAATATTTATATAAGTATTCTAATTAAGTAATAATAATCCATCGGCCAACCTATTCAGTATTAATAATGTTTTGTTTGTTGATAAATAAACACTGGGTCTAAAGAACCTTCTTACACTAGTGAAGATAGAATAGTTATTGTGATTTTAGTTTTTTAAAAATACAATAAATACATAGGTGTTCACCTTCATAAGCTACTTACCTCCTTAGCACCACACACACAAAACAAAGAAAAAAAGCACACTTACACTTTATTCGCCCAATGCTAATTAATATCCTTTTAAATAAGTTTAAAACATCAAATTTTAATATACAAAATAATTTTAACTATCTTTTGGTCATATATTATCTAAATTTGGGGTCAAGCTAAATCTATTAACATAAAACCTATACAAGCTTTTCAATTTATGTCTTCAATAAATAACTGAAACCGCTTGGCGTATGACAAATAATGCACTGCATAAAGGCGTTTTAATTCCAACAGTAAACGATGTAGCAACCAAACATTTTACTCTAAATTTAATTCAAACTCAGACCAACTAATTCCTCGTATGTTTTCAAACACTATTTTTATAAATCCAACAACAAGGCTCCCACGAAGAACCAATCAAATTAAATAGAAGGTACTGTTGCTTAACAGTTTTTTCCCAAAAGTTCATCAAATCATTTTCATTATACTATATATTGTTGTCATATCATTTACTTATTATCTTATTATGCTCATTTGAATAGATATTTGATAAAGTTTATTTAAAAACAATAAAAAAATAAAAAATTTATAAAATTTTTTAAATCATTTGTGATTCGTATTTTTTTCCTGGCCTTATTAAAACTTTTCCAATTGCTTTTGGTCAAGTTTACGTTGAGAACTTTGTGGAAGAAGTAAATAAATTATCGTACGTTTGAACCTTCATCAATGGCTGAAACCGAACTTCTTCCGTCACTGACCGAAAATCACAACCTTTTTCAGTATCAATGGAACCACAACCGCTACCGCAGTCTGTGCTCGGTTTTTGCTGTATGCGGACTTACACCTTTGACATTTGGGAGAAGCAACCGTGACAGTGGTAGCTATGTGAAGGCTGGGAAATTGTATTACGCTGTTTAAAAGCGGTTTTCCGGCCAATGACAATATTTTAATAGAACGGAAAAGCAAGCGTTTGTCAATTGACTCATTTGAATAATATAATTACGTATTGAAAAGAATCCTGTCCATCTTAAATTGTGCAACTGCATAATTTTCCCTTTTAGAACAATTTATATTTGACGTTGATATAAATACCTATTCAATTGAAATTCTATATTAAATAGTGTGTTACCTTCATTATCAAAAATTATAGACCAAAAATATGTTCCTAAAGTTTTGGCAGTATAATGAAGTAGTTCGCCATGGAGTGTAATAATATCACTCTATGGAGTGGAATCCGTAATATGAATTGCTATTCGTTTTGAAAATATCTAATCATTGAATCTAAAACAACATGGAACCAATTTGATCTCTAGCTTCTTATCGATTTATTATGTTATTATAATATTTGATGTCGTTATAGTTAAAAAAAAAACAATATTTAATAGACATTTTAAACTTAAGTGTGATGTTTTTTAATCTGATTATGCATATTTTAGTTTTTTTATCTATAATTTTATAATTTATAATAGTAAAAATGTAATCAAATATTATATTGTAATGCATTTTATGTGAAATTATAATATTGCAGAAGTAAATTAATAAATTACTCATTAGTCATTACTTTTGATTTAAACTATATGCAATTTGAATATGAGGTATAAACTATCAAGTCATGTTTAATTTTGATAATTTATTATTGTACCATGATTGTTCAATGTTAAATAATCACACACTTAAAGTTTAAGTACAAATTTAATTAAAATTAATTGTATAATTTTTCTCACTTTAATAAAAATACTATCCTATGATCGATGAACAGAATTATTATTTTACAGTAAGTATTGAATAAAAGTAAAAAAAAAAAGTACATTCGTTATTATTTCTCGATATTTGGATTCAAAAATTTAGAAACTATCATTGATGATTGTTCAATGAAAGTGCTGTTAACAAAGTTTTAACTAAGAACAATGGAAGATATTTAAAAAAATGTTATTTTTTTTAAAAAAAGTAAAAAAACATGTTCTAAAAGTAAAACTTAAAAAAATAATAAATAATAAGCTAATATTTAGAAATACTGCTGGCGATTTTACCGTATAACGATTGAACTTTTGATGTGCTTATAAATACTATTCATTCATTCACATATGAAAACTAATAACTAATATGCAATTCATTATTGTAATCGTTTAGTGTCTGTATTGCACTATGGAATATATTATATATTTTTAGTATGATTTATTGTTAAGATGTTATAAGAAACAATGTCTGCGGGATGTTTACGAAAAAGGCGGTACTGTATTAATGCTGTAATAAATCATATTCGTTTTTCAGGTGAATACATTTTATCAATAAAATAAAGATAAATATTATTATTCTTGAAGTTTCAAAATGCGTTATGACGTTATGTTCATGTTTCGGGGTACTTTTTTTTTCCTCACTGTGAATTAATGATTAATCAAATGTTGACAAATCCTCTTGAGACTATTTGCTACGCACCGTTGACATGGAGCTTTGGAGTGAAGATGGATATTCAATTTAAATTATAGTCATTTATATTCAACTGAATTGACATTTCGCTATCTTAATGCGTCGTCGATCGTTAATTTTCAGGAGAAGTTTTTGTTGAGATTATCTTTAAATTCATTTTTTTCTTCTTCTGAAATTCAATATTACAATATTCATTTGTTTCACAGTGTTATGAATGGAACTAAGCCGTTCAAGTTTGATATAAATATTCAGTTAAGGTGATGATAAGACTGTCGAACCATTTATTATTATTTTTATTTTTGAAAGCATATTAAATAAAATATAGATAGTTCGAAGAACATAATATTACAGTCAATTTTTGGATGATAAATTATACGTTTAGCTGGAACACTTTATCTTTTAGTGATCGTAATTATTATAGTTCGCTTCCAAATGACAATAACCTAAACATCCGAGTTCATGTAATGTTATCATCGTTTTTTTTTTTTTATCCAGTGATATAATGACAAACATTTTTTGTCATCTTTTTTCGTGGTAGTATATATTTTATGATTTGAATTAAAGGAAATATTACTACCTATATTAATAAATAAAGACTGAAGAAAAATAATCGAGAAACTTAACACTAGAAAAATTCACGTCTAGTCCAGTACTCAAATCGTCTGGAGTAAAAAAATCAACTGAACCGAAGGTACCTATTCGAATTGTGGGAAAGGTGAAACTTTACGGAATAGATTTTGGGTTTTGTCAACGTCGCTAAGAGACAGCCACCCGGTCATGCACATTTCAAATATTCAATAGAGCATGACGTTAAATTGTCTCTCGGGTCGAAAAATGTTTTTCTTGATATTTTCGCAGGAAAAATAACACACATACATAGAAGGGTTACGTGTGATTGTACACATACGCACATTTATTTGTATGATATATTATTATTATAGTTTGGTATGATTATAATTATTATAACTCTTTGGCGGGAGGAGGTAACCTTTTTCCTTTCCAAAACAGTTTGTCACAGCTGCTGTGTGTAGCTGCGTATCACACACACACAAACACACACCTACCACCTGTCTATATGTGTTCTCTGAAATTTCCAACACGTATTGCTCACCGCAACTATACTCTTGTCTTGTTAATATCGCGTTCAAAGGTTCGCTAATTGATTAAAATCATGTTCGTTGCAGCACGGCCGATGGTATGCCTCATGCGAACTATAGATAAGCGTTTAATGTAATTGGGACTTGGTAATTTTTGCTCCAGCCGCTATAATGATCAGGTGACATGACGGCACGCATCACGGCTCTTTATGTAGGCAATACATCTACGCAATCGTTAACAATCCATTTGGTTGGTTACATTGTAGATTTTAAACAGACCGAGGATCGTATTTATTTCAAAATTGCATTAGGTTTCATTTTATTTTAGTAACGGAACCGCTGACCACGTTCTCGGATGGCAGAAAATATGCGATATATCTACTCATGTACCTAGTTTCATCTGAACTCGTTTTAGTATTAGAAATTTCATATTTTCAATGTGCCTTACTAAAATTGGTCTTTTTTGGTTGAGTTGGTTTTTAACTTATTAATGAATTTATTTTCTGATATGAATAAAATAATTTATTTAACAATTTTTCAGAAGGATGTTTAAAATTACTGAGGGATTAAAAAAAAAAAAAATAAATTTTCACAGGTTTTATTTTATAAAACTTATAATTTTAAAATTTAAATGTATTGATTGTTCATGAACTGGCATTAAACATTCAAATACATATAAATATAGTTTTGTTTTATGAATATTACTTGTATATTTAACCGATCAGAACCTGCTATAATTATTTTGGCTATCCAATCAAGAGAAATAATTTGGAAACCCCCCATTATCACATTGATATACAATAAATTCTAAACTATGATGAAATAGATAAATAGTTTACTCTTTAACGTCAATATACTTTATAAATATAAAAATATTTTAGATTTTGGTCTTGTGCATTTGGCATTTTTGATCCTGATCCAAATCATACTTTATTTTTTCATGGAATATTTTGGAAATTGTCAACATTTTTTTTATCTCATTTTAAAGTTTTTTCAAGACAAGGTATGATTTATTCATAAGAAAATAAGCTCTGCTTAAAATCATATTTTTTTCATACAACGATGCAACACTTTCTCCTGTGTAGTTACCTATAAACTTATGGATGAAAATCGTAAGCTATTTAAAAAAAACATATATTATTATTAAGTACCTATGTTTATCGTTAAAAACTTCAGACTATTATTGTGCATTTATTATTTTAAAATAAATTTAATTTAGTTATGTATATTTTTTTTCTTCTATAATGAAGCTTTTTTATTGTTTCAGTAGAAAAGAAGTATTATTAATACATAAAATATAAAATATAATTATTTTAAGTGTATAATAAAGAGTGATTAGCTAATATATCACTAATATTAATAATTAAAAACAAATAATACTTCGAATAATAATATCCATAGGAAATTAATATGGTTCTTTTCAACATTTAAATATTTAGTCCATAAAATATACGAATGTTATTTTTAGTTTCGCACAGCGTATATCATCAGTATTTGAACATTTACTGATAATAAGTATTTATTTAATATTTATTCATTGTCAAAGCACTTGACATTGAAATAAAATAATAAAAAAACAAAAAGCAGTGAGTGACAATATTAATGATTTATACCTTTCAATTTATATTTATAAAGCATGAAACTCAGAAACACCATAAGAAGAGAAAATACGGAAAACCACTTTCATTATTTAATGATATGCAACACCTAGGGAATTTCTAGCTCAGTAGAAATCGTAATATCATCTAATACCTACCTTTAGAAACACAATAATATTCAGTTAGAATTTACTATGTATTTATCATGTTTACCGAAATAAAGTACCAGAAGTAAATAATTAGTACTCAATCGTTATTGCTTAGCCCTAATCAAGATATTACAGTGAAGTAATACTGATTTATTGATAGAACAAAATTATTCATAATAGTTTAAGATTAAAAAAAAAAAAAAAAAAAAAAAAAAACATATTTCTTATATAAATCTTAATAAAATGTGCAGTATGACAGTTTAATGAAAAACTCGTATCGTTATGATCATTTTAAAAATATTTCAATGCATCATTAAATGTCTGGCGAATTCGACATATTAGTTATTAAAAATCCAATGCAAATAACTTGAGTATAACGAGAGTATGGATTTTTATATGCCACGAATAATGCAATATTGTCGGCGCATTGAAACATGTAAATGTTCCATTGCATAATCTTGACTTAAACGAGCTTTCACGAATACCTTTCATCATCCAAATGCAATCACCGGAATATATTTTATTAATCGCTTTAATTTATTTATATATGTGTACAACTGTAAACTGATTGATAATAAGCCAACGGTTTGTGCGAAACTGGTGAAATGTTGGGCCGAGCTTTCCGTGCTCAATGCGCAACAAATCACAAATTCACTGACATGTTGACCGAATTCCACACAGTAACATCTCATGTGGGATTTATCTATGCGACCGCACAAAACTGTTCACACGCATTACTGAAGCCCGTATGATCGACCAATGTAAGAAAGGCAGAGTAACGCCAAATACTAAATTATTAAGTACCGCCGTAAGACTGTATATTTTATCGAAAACCTATGTTGTTGATATTGGATCCCAAACCAGAGCTTATCTAAACTATTCACTGTGATTGTATTATGTTTTCATAGGTTTTCAAGCTTTTATCTATAATAAAAATTAGAAATACATTCTTAAAATGCCAGAGTTTCGTTTAAAATAGTTGATAATAGTAGGAATATTTTTACGTGAATTTGTTATTGTACATTTAGAAACAATACTGAGATTCTATATACACGTTAACTACGAACCAAAAGTTTAACGAATAGAATGATTTAATTTTACCGATATTTCACTAGTTTAGTATAATTGTATTTTAGAACATTAGATATTTATGATTAATAATAAATTCATGCTACGTAACATTTTTATATTTATGTATCATAAAAAATTGAATAGTTATAGTCATTGTTAAATCAATGACTGGGTTTAAATGGTTGAAATAATAAACTGTTACATAGCAGATTTGTTGTATACTATAATATAATCAACAGGGCAGTAAAAATAGTCATGTTAGATGATATTATAATTAACTTAAATATCTAATATTATTGCTGTGTTCGAACACTTGACACACTGAGCACACTGCAATGATGTCTATTGATCATGAACATGACTTGGAAATGTTTGTTCTTGTAGAATAGAGATGTATTATGATAACAAAAATATTATTGTCTTGCAAACTTTATTCTAAATCTATCAGAACCAATGTATGCAAGTAAATAATTATACAAATTACCGGTGTACCATTCCGTATTGTATTTAAAACGGTTATCCGTGTATGTTACTTTACTGTTGTAATACTCTCTCTCTGGACGATGTTAATATTGTTATAATATTAAATTACAACTACCCGAGTGGAACGTGTAGTTAGTATTTGTATATGTATATATTTTTTTTCACACCCAACAGTTTCAAGTTAAAACAATCGTGAAATCGAAACGCGTGTTGGCTGGGCATACTTTTTCACTCTGCAATACCCGAGGCGACGCGGCATCCTCGGATCGTGGAACGACTCCACAATGAAAATAATATAATACACATATGAATACGCAGAGCACGCGCACTGAAGTCGTACACGATGATCTATCATTTCTTTAAGTGCTCGTCGTCGTCGTCGTCGTTGTCGTCGTTGGTGACTCCGATGCGGAGGAAAGCCTATAAATTACCTGCATGCCACGGGCTACCTGGATGATGCCGGGGAAATTTTCTAAACGTCTATTTTTATTATTACATAAAATGTCAATTTATTTTGACAAACACGACATCACAATAATAGTATCATTATATCAACGTCGTCGTCGCATATAGTCATCGTAGTTGTGCGCATGCGCACGTGTGTTTATTATCAATTCAACATAATGTAACAACGGGCTTTCCGTGAAGTCCACTAGTCGTTTGTCACTCCGCGAATCAAGGGTCCGCGAGTGTTACAGCCGTGTGCGAGAAACGAGACCTTGTCGAGATGACCGTTTTCAAAATGTACTTGTACCGCGGGTGGCTCGTGAACATATCACAATATTTAACAGTAGCGCTTATACGCCCGTAAAGAAGCGGAGAACAATGTTATAATAAATTATTATTAAATCCAAAAACAGTTTGTGTACACCTTTGATCGTTAATGCAACCGTAGACGTTTGCTTTTTGGAACTGATCACGTAACCCCCCCCCCTTCCCCCACTTATCTATAGCAAATAGGAAGTGTTATTACTTGTTATACCTATGTATTCACAGTATATTTGATATACAGCGCGTATTGTAGATAGGACTTGGACAAGTAAATAGATAATCATAGTCCACCCCGTTCGGAGTCATTTATTGTATACATTTTATAAGGTCCACAGCATTCTACTATGAAACACCGTCATAACAGTCATACAACCTAAAAAGTGTGTATAAAATATAAATACTGGTAGAATTCACAAGTTTTACATACTTATGCCTCGTTACCTACACAAGTAACATCACAGGGAACATCTAAGGTCTTTTACCCATACATTAGTGTAAAATAAAAGTATTTTTGTTAGTTTAAATATTACAATGTTTAACAACTGTACACTTTATTTATTTTACATTTCCTTATGGCTTGTCGTACAAATTGTAATGCCGTCATTAAAATATTATAGTTTTCATAGTTATAAGATGTTAGTATGTTACACTATACCTAGTTATATTATAGTTACAAGTAAGGGGCGCTCGTACGGGATACACAAAATAAATAATATATGCATATAATTATAACCATATATAGGGGTCATTAGTAGCTCGTCATTTTATGGATGGATGCTAGACACAACTATATAACTATTATACCTGAATACATTTTGTTTTTATACAAAACAACAATAAAATAAAAACAAAACTGTATTATTATAGAAATCGGAATATTTTGAACTAACGAGTTTAATAATGCGATAGTTATTAATTGCCTTTTGAGTATTTTTTTATTTTATTTTTTTGTTTCTTGCTCTAACACAAGATGTTATACTTAATAATGTATTTTGGGTGCAGATTGAGTGGAGAGTATTTCTTACGTGGATATTTTTCAATGTAATCCCAACATTATCTGAACTGGAGGCCATACGTATTCCCTTAAATGTTAGCATTTATCGTTGAGCAATACACATCGTACGCACGATGTGGTATATTATCGACTTTTTTCATCGACAACGATCAACAACAAGCATAATTGCAGTCTGGAACAGCTGACCACGTGCAGGTGTTTTCACCACACTTGCCCCGTGCCTGTTGTAAAATACTTACGTTCCCTCGAAACCCAATCCAAGTCACTGCGACCGCTGCAGAAGAACCTATACATAACATTATACTACATTACTACATTTTAGTACACCACACTACTGCGGTGCATTTATAGTGCGTGCGTATATTATATGTGCGCGTTTCTCGCTAAAATCTAGTAACTAAATCCTCACCGCTTATGTACACGTTGATATACTTCAACCCACACGCATATACGACCTGACACAAACACGCACATGTGTTTTATTATTGCTCACGCACATATTATATACGTGTACACAAGATAGTGTATATCCTCGCGTACGTCCTTATCCAGGAAACGGATTCCTCCCGCGTCATTGTTCTCTCCTCCTCACGCCGTCGCATCGTGCGAATCCATTACAATATTTCGGTATATTACGCGCCTCTTCGCGCCGGTTCTCGGGTGTAAAAGAGATCACGTGATTGTGCCGCGGGGGCAGGTTAATGAATGAGCCGAAGTGAGACGAGACGACGCGCACCACGTGATTAGACCTGAGGACGGCTTAAGTACGGGCCGGCAGGTGGTAGCGGCGGCGGCCGAGAGCGCCCGTTTATCATTCTACCATAAACATGTTTAATTACGTTTAACCGGCAAAACGTCGTTGATTAATTATATACGGGTAGCGCATGTCGGCTGAACGTGTCCGTTACTCGCTTCACTTTCCTTTTGCCCTGCCACCACCGTCCCTTCGCTTATATGCTCGCTGCAGTCTTTCCAAGTGTCGGTCGTCTTATTCTCGTTTTCCTTCTTTTCCGTATAGTCTCCAATAACTCGTCTTGTTTTTACACCGAACCCACAGCACCCGCACACTATACTATATACACCGCGATATCTCGCTTATAATATTATATACATCGACTACTACTACCAGTACTTACTGCACCGAAGGCGCTCCGAAATGACGAGGCCGCGCGTATATCGCCATCGTCGTGAATATTATATTTTAAGTATATCGCGTATATAGGTACGGAAAATGGAATATTCTCATAATAATATTATTATATTTATGGTATACGTGAACTCTACGGTGTGTGACGGAGACAGCTAATTTATTTTTGCCTCCATTGTTCATCTAATCATCACGGAATAAACCTTTTGCCACTGTCACTGATGTATTTATCGTATATTTTTGACGTGCATTATCTCGAAATGTTATTAACCTACCGCGGGCGCCCGCCTGTGTCCTAATCGAAAACAATTGTTCGCTTGGAGGATTAGCTTTTCATCTCTTCGTATACGTATAATGATACTCTTGTAATTAAATTATACGGATACATATCCGTGATGGCGAGTTTGTCTAAAATAACCGTTCACTAGCTTGAACCCGACTTGACTGAGAAAATGCATTGACCAAAGAACGGACGGCCCGGATTTGACAAGCGGTCTATCGGGATGAATCTATTGGTGGCCATACCAGTTTATATTTCGGTTTGATCCGTTAGCTATGAGATCTATAAATAATTGTTATTTCCATTATTTTAATCGTATTCATACGGTGTCATGAACATTTTCTAGCAGTTGGGTTTGTGAATTAACTATATAATATACAGCTATTAAGGTAGCACTAAGGAGTAGAGCAATAGCAGTCTTATAAAATGATTTACTGGGGGGCAATTACCACCTACAAACTTTATAAAGAATACGTATACTTCCAAAATATATATACCTGTAATTACACAAATGAAAAAAAATAATAATAAAGGTACTTATTTTATAGATTTAAATTGTTAAATTATCAAAGTTGAGCAACTTAAAAAAAAGGAATATATAAAAATAAATAAATTTAGAATATAATGTATTTAATTTATAATTTAATTTATTAACGGATTAAACTACCAATTAAAACGTATGCATGACTAACTGCAGCTATACAGCATTTAAGCATAGTACTATATTAGCTATAGTCATTAAACTAAGCAACATGGTAAAAATGTAGTATGGTTGCTATCCTATGAATGCGGTATGGTAATACTTTTAAGAACATTATTAGTGAGATTTCATTATAACGTGATAAAATATGAGTATTGCAATAATTTTAAGCGATCGAACTAATTTCATACAGCAGCGCCGTGTAGGGAGTTCTTCGTGAACTAGGAACATTATAAAAATCCAGAGGTGGATCAATTTGAACCTTATCACAATAATCCTGGTTTACGCTTGTTTCTTTATGATATTTACAGTGGTCAATATGTTTATAAATGAAAAATTTCTCGTAGTTTGTACCACCGTGGTTCATCAAGTGTTTCAATAGTGGTGATGCCTCGATATATTTCTCGTAAGACTCCCTAGATGGTCGATTGCCATATTTGATGTTACGTAAGGACGTTGGAGGGTGCATATAATGATTATTACGGTTCTGTCTGTATATTATCTGGCTTTAGAGGACTAATACGAATATACTGTGGGTTTTAACGATGGTAATAAGATGCTTTTATTTTTAACGAGGTACTATAAAAACTAAAATTATTAAAAAATATAAAATAAAAATATGCTAATTGTTTTCAGTAAATGCAAGATTTACGGTGAAAAGATTAAATTATCGTTAAGAGCTAATGATAGCAAATGTAGAATACTTGAATAAAACTACCTTGAGCCAAGTCTGAACCATTTTTTTTTTACACATTAAACAGTGTAAAAGTATTATAATTATAAATTAGTATTTTATTAATACTCTATTATAATTATAATATTCAAAAATACATTTAGTTTATCTCTTAGAACAAACCACTCCACACATAAATGATTAAATATTCATAAAATATATGTATTATATAGGTACCTAACTATAATTTGGACGATATAGTTTTTACAACGAAAAACAAAAAAGTCTAAACTTACCCAAGTCTTCATTATGTAAAAAAAAAACCTAACATTTATTCTAAATGGGAATTAAAATAGTTATTAATTCGTTATATTAATACCTAAATAATACATAAAAGTAACGTTTGAATAGAAACTAAAAATCGAAAATGTACTTTATCATTCTTATAGTTTAAATTGAATACATTGCAAGTTTCCAAGTATAAGATATAAGTATAAGTATAGGATAAGAGGTTTGATTGCTTTTCAACATGACAAAAGCATGGTCGGGCCATAGAAAATAATTATAAATAATAAAGCGTGTAAAAAACCTTTACTAGAATAGGCTTATTTCTATTATATATATATATATATTAGGATGAATAGGTCAGTCGCTACACCAATAATAATCATTAATATAAATTATTAATAAAAGCGAATCGGGATTACTGAAATATTATTAGAGTTTGGACCATTTTATTCGATGTACCGCATCTGCACCATAAATTGGAATTAATGTCTAAAGCAAAATTGATCGAAACCGTTAGTTTATTTTTACCGATCGTAGAGCGAATTCGGAAAACGCGATAGGAAGTAACTCGGGGACCGATGATAACATTGATAACTTGACGATGAGTTACTGCTGTTTATCGATATTCACATAGTTATCAGTGTAATAAAATATGCATTATATAGTAATACCTCACGTGGAGATAAGAATACTTGTCAGCTACCTATGGGGGCGTGGAAGTGGTTTGTCCAAAATTCGACTAGATTACAAAACGAATGAAAGCATTAAACTTGAAATGATATTTTTTTTTTCGTATCATAGCCATAGCTTCGATGTATGATAAACTTCATTTATTGTTTTTGGTATGTTATCGAATCGAGCCAAAAAAAAAAAAAAAAAAAATTAAAAAATATCTTTCTGGTACAACCATATTAAATACGTATATTATCGTAGCGCTAACTCTTCGTGAATTCGAATTATTAACACAGAACTATAATTATTTCGCTCACAAAAATATCGAGCTTAGTGAATGATATGGGATAGCATATACGTACTAAAAATTAAGAAGTTAATAGAAAATGTCTTTAGAAAATTATTATATAGAAATAGCTACAACAATGTACATAACGAAAATCAACTTATTTTATTATAAACTCTTTTTTTCTATTTGTAGGTATTTTATTTTAATGAATTTATCATCAAAAACCACAAAGTGGGACATTCGAATAACTTTTTCTTGTTATTTAAAAGTTTGTAGAAGGTTATAAAACCTGTAATACTACTATGGTTGTATAAAAAATGTATAAACATTTTGTTTTTTAGTGGAGTTTCAAAACTATTTTATCTATTACAATAATTAAAAATTAAAAATTAGTTATCATCGAATACTTAATAAACTCTATTATATTTATTTTGCACCCATTTTAGTCCTCTAGATGAATTTTATAGTAATCATAAAATAACTCAATAAAATATATTTGATTTATTGTATAAAAGTTGTTGCACCAAAGCGAATTTGTATAGGTATTGAATTCTATTCATATTGTTCAATATTCGATATTCTGTATCTGTATATGTGTAGCATATAATATATATATATATATATATATATATTATATAGATATTTCATTAAATAGAATTATATTAAGTGCATTTAAGTGAACCTGTATACTATAAATTCGGTCGAGTTACTACTTTTGCTGTAAGTTTTGAACATTCAAGTTTAAGAAAATTTAATTTAAAAGAACACGATGGAGTTATATTAGTTACTGAAGATTACAATATTTATAATAATTTATGGCAACAAAATATTGAATTATTTAATAAATCTAACTTTTTTATTAATTTTGTCATGTATGTTATATTATATATTTTATAAAGGGCTACTTATCACCCGTTGATCTTACGATGAATAATTAAATAATGTAAGATAAATTGATATACTTTCTATTTATGTTTATTAATTTTCTACATTAACTTCTAAATTATAATAATGACCCAAAGTTAAACTTATCTAAGAAAATGGTGTACATTCAGATTTACTCAATAATTATTATTTTACTAGTTCTACGAATTATATTCTTGTAAAATTATAAGTTGTAAATCGATATTTTATAGTTGATTACGTGAAAATATTGTGATAAAATTCATATTATAATTTTTATTAATAGGTTAAATAATTCAAAGTGATCAAATAAGCTATGTGGTTTAGTAAATTGTATAAGAAGTAGGTTACTTCAGATATAGTGTTCGCTCCTAGTATAAAAAATATAATATTTGTAGTGAATCGATTACACAAAATGAAACGATTTTTAATGGTAAAATAATTATTACTTGGTAGGTAATAATGTAATTTCGTTTTTGAAAATTTCAACTTCAGAAATAAATGAAAATTAACAGAGAAACGATAGATTTGAGAAATGGTTTTTTTCTTAAATAGGCTTACATGAAAAATTAACTCGTAATCTGCATATAAGTGCTCAAAACTATACTGTAAAATTAATTCAAATGACAAATTGTGTTTTTCAAACGCAATTATAATAGAAATCTAAATTCGTATTGTAATGATATTGAAACGGTTTATATTTCTAGAAGTGTTCAAAACAATTTTACGTATTCTTATAGTATAGGCACTTATTATAGTTACAATGTTTTACCATTTTAACAGTATAGTTCGTGTACATTTGGTAAATATTTATGTTTCTGTTTCGAATGAAAACTATAGTGACCTCATTCCAATGGGGCTTAAGCGTAGTTACATTAGAAAATTTAATAATAATAGTTCACTCAATCTATCAACTCTGAAACTATATACCTACCTTAGATAAAGAAAACTGACCTTCGTTCGTTTTTCGGCAAAAGAGTTTTTGACCACTTATTCTTTCGACAAGCCTTTCAATTTATTAGTAGCTTCATGTAATTCATTGTCAAAACAACTACTTTAGTTCGACCCAACTGTAGTTGTGGTTTATATAAAAACGCTTTCTGAAATCGGACGCGTAGTGTTGGTTATAGGCGTTTTAGAACTTATTTTATATTACGTTCGCCTTTCCTTTCCATTGTATATATATATGTACTTTTTTTTTTCAAAAGCACACAAACTCCGTCAGTAATGGGTTTAACTTCTTTTGACCGGATTTGAAATAATATAAGTATACGACTGAGGGTGAACTGAAGAATTCAAGCAGTAATCGGCTTTTATCGAGAGAAATGGCGTTTGGGTCTAGTGTTTGCACGTGTTGATGTAAGAATCCTAGGTAGGTTTCCGTCCATTAATAGATATATGTACTTAAATATCATAGGGACAAGTTATTGATTGTAAAATGGTTTCGATCGTTAAACCTACTACTGCAAAACTGTTGTTAATCGCCTGTTTTTACGAGATATCACTTATAATTTTCTTAAAGTATACGAGATAGTAGTTAATAAAATTTCAACATTTTATTAAAACGTTTGACAAATCTACTGTTCTATTTTCCTGTTAAAATATTCGTCAAGAGATAAAGATAAATTTCAGTTTTGAAGTAGCTAGATTACGTGAAGGTATATTGTGCATGGTGACCCTTAATGCGAGTAAAAAATTGTTAAAATATTATGTTCTTTGTTCATGTATTATAATTTGTATTCCTTTCAGATCATCACTGCAGACTGTTAAGTTATGTTATATTCAACATATTTAAAAAAAATTGGATGTTGAACGATAATAGTTTAAATGTTTAATGCCAATCAGTTGATTTTTCTGAGTAGTTTAGAAGTTTATAGTATGTTCTACCGATTAGACTACTGTACAAATAAAAATAGACCAAATAGCTGCGTAAGCACATGCGCAACACAGAAAAAATACATAAGTAATTAAAACGGAAAATTCAGTGTGCTAAAAATAATTATAACATTGTTGTTGAAAATCAGGAAAAAGTGATATTTAAGAGTAACGGTTAGGATATTATTTATCTACTTCAGTGCTAGAGAAGAAAGTAAATAATTATAATTTCTATTCGAGCGAATACGCTGTTAAAATGATTCTTACTGTTGCTCTAAATGGCAGTATACCGGTTATTAACACATTTTAAAGCCTTAGAATTTTTATGAATATAGAATATGATTTTGATTGTGCTAAACTTCTGGTTCGTAAAAGTTTCCTATGATTTTTAAGTAAAATATTATAGAAACAATTTTTTTTTTCTCGTAAAAACGTATGAAACTGTCTCTTGTATAGAAAATTCACATGTTACATTTAAAATATAATACTATAAAATGTAAATCCGAATTCAAATAGAACAGTTGTACCACTACATGATATTTTCTAAGATACCTTTAAAGTAAAATTATTATTAAATAAGTGGATAAAAATGAAATACTAGACGCCTGTAAAAATTATCAAGATGTTCTTTCAATTACATTATTACCATTTCACAATATATATTGTATAATTGAATATTATAATTTACTGAAGTTAAGTAAAATATTTAATAGAAACTTAAAAATGTATTGTCAATTAATTCAAATTTAAATTATTTCAATTGTATACTCGTATATTATAATAATGTCACATTGTAAATATTACTAATGAAAAAATAAAAAATAGTTTTGATCTAAATACTATATAAATAAGAAACGAAATAAATATATTTATATAATATTTAATAATACCATATTATTATAAAAAATATTACATATGAGGTAAATCTGTAATCATTTGACTTGCCCAGTAGATATTTAATAAAATATTATTATATAGTTTATATTTATGTATTCACCGTATACTACTGATGTCTTAGATTGTTTGGTGTATTATACGGTCCAGGTTTGATGGCATAGAGCGATATAGCATAAGCATAAGTGCTCATAATTATTATTGCTTTTGAAGTTCTGAGTAATAAACTTATTTTTTTTTTTCATCCAATAATAATGAATAAATTATTTGTACAACATTTTTTAACGCAGTTTAGACTTAACATTTTAATTTTAATGAAGAATAAAAAGTAATGATATTAATACAAGTATGAAAATATTTCACCTTCAAACATTTTAGTTAATATTAATTGAATTATAGTATTTTCAAGTAAAATTAATATTTATGATATGATTTTGACCACCGGGGAAAATAATGATTCTAACTGTATTGTAAAATAGATTTATTAGAACAATATACGTAAGAATTTGTAATTAACAAACAAAAATAATCCGACATACATCATGTACACACATTTTAATAATATTATTAATATTTATATTTATTATTTAATAAATAATGTAATATTATCGATAAAAAAATGTATAATACGGATGTATATAGTATAATAATATTTAATTTTTTTCAATGTGAATAATTATGAGAGTAATAATTTTTTCTCGACTATTTCTAACGATACACATTCGCCAGGGTTGTACTAGTCATTATTCTTGTTTTTGCCACACCGTAATATTAAACAACTTGTTTTTCCGTGTTTATCCCTCGAGAAAAATAATTCCGATTAAAGGAGCGTATTATTCGAGATTCGTGGTTAATATAATAATCCGTATTAACTGACATGGCTCGAGATGCAGATTTTTAATTAGGGCCTGTCTAATCCGGGTGGATATCGTTGTACGTTCTTGACAACCTTCTATACATTAATATTGCTTCGCAGCCATGGGTTTTGGCATCTAGGGTGAAAAAAAACCCGAGAAAATAGCGGTGAATGCAGAATACGTCGCGTATAGGAAGGCCGAGGGCGATAAATATTTATTTTTTCCTTTCTTCTTATTTTTGTCTCGTTCTTAATCCTGAAATTATTTTTCTCGCTGCCTCCACCGCTCTATAAGTTTTAGTGAAAATCGTATACACGTTTTATTATAACCACGTGGATGAATTTAAATTATTCGATTGATGTCTAGACCGTCACCGCTGACGACGAGAGTTATACGAGGCTGGGATTGGCAATTTATCGGCCAGTCCCGGACTTCTGCATGGTCATACGTTTTCGCCGTTCTAAATTAAAACTTAAACGCGGTGACATCGAATGAATTTGTATTTCGCGCGTACCGGTGGCGTGGGAACCGAGAGAACGATACGTATAGTCTTATACAAGTGAAGCCGACTAATATCGTTGGATTTACGACCTATAAATTCACGTCAATCGTGTACACACATGCATACACACACACATACACCGGACACACCTACATATGCTCGTATTATATACACGAGAGCTCGTGAGCTCGTGCACTAACATCGTGTATGGGGAAGTTTAGGGTACGGAGAAGAGCCGTGTTTTAAGTGCTAGCGTACCACGTCCGCGGTCCACGTTGATGTAATTTATTGTCCGTTAATTATGTGCTCCTCGGCCGGAAGAAAGGGAGGAAATGTGACGACGAGCAATAGGACAGAGATTTGTTTGCCTTTTGCCTCGTGCCTAAATACGTGCGTCCATCGAACCGTGTGGGAAGTATAAACTCAAAGCCAATGGAAGATTTGTGTTTAGGTAAAATCCCTTCCCCTATATTACGCCTCCCCGCGAGGAGAGGGGTCCGGTCATCATTGCTCTCTTATAATACGCCTTCATTTTCTCCCCCATCCATTTTCTAACAAACTTTTTTCTTCATCTCTCCAGGGTCTAGATAATGTTGCGCTCCGGGGGCGCAAAGTGCGTGCGTGTATAAAATACACGGAACCGTCAAAAAAGTTTTAACAAGACCATATACTCCCTCGTCCTCGTCACCAACATTTCGACTGAAACGTTCCCTAAAGCATGTATCTCAACACCCTTTTATAATATTCTCATCCGTATTATTATGATAATTTTATTTCATTTTTTCAATCTTCTGATCAAAAAATGGACGCATTTAAACGTTTTCTAACACAATTGATATATTACTTAATTTATTAAAATACTGCGACTTTTTAGCTGGTATAGACATTTTAATCCAGTGTATAAATCATATTTAATTTAATTATAATAACATAATATTAAATTTTACATATGTTAGTTGCAAACCTATTTTAGATTCTGAACGGAGCGATGCATTCTATTGATTTTACAATGATGTTTTCAAGAACAGTTTATGATCATTAAAATAAATATAACTAAAATCTTATGATGTATGATTGCACAAGTGTTCAAAATCTGTTTCGTCTAACTTATGTGGAAATGTTGAAAAATCTTCGTTTTAGACCGATTGCTTAGGAACAGTTCCGGTAATTTATCGTGATTATTATTTTGAGGCGTATTACATTATCAACCATTACTGCTATAATTTGTGTCCTTAAATCACGTGTAGCGTAAAACAGTACGCGCCGTCGTGTGTTTGTATAATATATGTATAACCGAGGTATAATATTACGGCAATGTGATATAATATATACCGCTGTAAAAACTAATAATAAATTATGAGGGCTATATATAGGGTGATGGCTTTTTTTTCGAAGTAATAATAAAGCGTTACACGGGTAAGGGGGAAGGTTTTTGATTAAAAAAAAAAAAAAAAAGAATGGTCACTTATGTGTTCATTATGCACCTTATTTATATAAATTATGAATTATGGACCGTAATTATTATTTGTTATTATTATTTGTTCAGCTGGTATGTAGTGTCCGTATACGTAGGGGTTCGTTCCGAATGAAATTCAATCAAACTTGGTTTATGTTGGTATAGTTATTACAGTAGTATAATAATTATTGATATGAAATAGATGAGTAACATACTAATAATAATATCTAATCATATAACGTCCGAGTGCGCCGAGTTGCAATCCGTTCACCAAGTAGCTGTCTATCGCCCGATGGTTAGGACCAGACCGGTTGGCGGTACCACGTGGATGACGCGAGGTCGTAGTTGAGACGGCGATGACACGTTCAATTACGCTACAGTACACTACAAATCGTAGCCTACGAAAAACGTTGGTCAAAAGCGATTAAACGTAATATTATGATTACGATATAAGCGTAGTAGGTGCTTGTCGATTGATTTTGACGGTATTGGTCGTTTGTTGTAAACATGTACGCGTCTGTTCTGTAAACTGAAACGGATATTCATCGGAAAGTGTATCTACATCTTAAATAATGTGTTCCCATTGCTTTAGATCAGGGGTCTTCAACCTTCTTTTACGGAGGGCCAAATTTGAAACTTGCTTCGGAATCGTGGGCAAAAATTACTTAGGGATGCATAGATAGAAAATTGAATCAAGGATAGACAAGAACTGTTTTCTGAAATTTAAAATTGTATATTTTATTTTAAATAATTGTAGAAAACAACATCTGAAAAAATAAATGTAGTCTATACTTTATAGTCTAATAAATAATTTTTTGAATAGGAAATTAATAATTTGAAAATTATTAGAATATTTTCAAAACATAAGTTAGCTTGACGAGTCAGTTGAAAAAGCTTGACGGGCCGTGGTTGGAGACCCTTGCTTTAGCTGAACGTATTAACAATATATGCATTTATAACAATAAATAACTAAAGGGAACACTCAATATTATTACAATTGTACGCGTTATGGCGTACATATTATGATTCTGCGTGGTGGATTTTGGTGTTTGTTGACCATTTTATTCCTTTCACATAGTACTACTGTATTATATTATGTTTTAGCAGTTTTAACGTGCATTTTTTGAATACTATCCAAATTTGTCTACCTGAGTGTATAATATTATACAAAACTCGGGGTGTTTTTACCGTGCCAAAATATTTGTAATTCTACGAAAAATATCGCTGCATGGTCAAAACCATTACTGTCTACCTGCTAAAAAATTAGTTCAATTGCACCGTGTATACGGTAAACAGTTTTGGTTATTTCGGTAGGTATACTAAAAATAAATACTCCAGTACTCAGTAGTATAACATTAATATAGTTTTAACTTGAAAAATTATTTTGCATAATTTTCATCTATATGGTATATATATATATATATATATATATATATATATATATATATATATATATATATA